>CM062815.1:288763761-289021261 GCA_031772625.1 Pinus tabuliformis | reverse complement strand
ATCTCCAAGGGTTTTGGTGTAAAGAGATCCGTTTTCTTGTGGCTGGTTTTGGTTTGATTTCCCATGTTGACATGGACCACATACTCATTGATTTCGTTTGAACAACCTTGTGATGTCTCATACAACTCTAATCTTGTTGATATTGATAAAATTGTCGAAGCTTGTATCTCCAAGTCGTTTGTTCCATAGCCAACTTTTATTTGTCTGACTCAGGTAGCATTTATTTTCTTGAATCTTGTTTAGAATGTAAATGTTGTCTGGTGTTCTAACCCCTTTTGCCACAAGTTCCCCTGAGGAAGAGATCCTTATTTCATAGTCTTGGGGTGCTGAATACAACCTTATGTCATTGATCATATATTTGGCTAACACTTAGGAGATTGTGTTTGAGCCCGTCTACTAGCAGAGCATCTTGAGCTTTTCCTTTTCCATTGATCAGAGTAACAATTCCTTTTCCAACAATTCTGCCAGATCCACTTCCAAAGGATACATTCCCTTCTTTTTTTCTCAATGAGACAAACTTCCTTTTGTCTCCTATCATGTGTCTAGAGCACCCACTATCCACAAACCAATGATTTCCATTATTTTGAGCATATAGAGCTAGGTTGCATTTATCCATGCTGGAATTCTTACTACTCATCTTTCTTCTTTTGAGTGGGCAGTCTTGTTCATAGTGTCCATTATTCTAGAAGAATGAGCAAATCAGATCAAATTTAGTCAATGGATCAAATGAATTGAATGTTTTGATTTTTCCCTACCTTTTGGGGGCATATGAATTGATTATTCGTTTCTTTAGCTTTGGTGTTTCACTTCTGTGAGCCACACAATATCTAGCTTGATGACCAAAGTTTTTACAGTCAAAACAGTGTCCCAGAAAGATGGTTTTGTACCTATTGAAGCAGTCATGGTTTGAGTCAATTTCCTTCCTGGGAATTACTACTGCCTCATTCTTTGGATTTGAGATGGCCCCTTGGTGGAATACAAGTTTGTATTTGCTATAGTGTCCACAATTTGACTCCACATCCTTCTTTGGAGTAATTCTCTCTTCATTCTTTAGATTTGGGATGCACTTTTGATAACATACATTTTCTTCTTTTGGATTGTAGGAAAGTGCATCAGCATAGCTTTTCACACTATTCTTAGTGCTTGAGGATTCTCCTTTAAAACCTATTCCAGACTTGTCATGTTGAGGTTTTTGACTTTTTGGAATAGTATCAAGTATTTGAGAGCTTTGACAACCCTTTTTAATTTGATCCAACTCCTTTCTCAGAGATTATTTTGGCCTCACGTTCTTCACAAGTCTCTTCTTTTCTTTTATCTTTTCTTCCAAGAGATCTTCTCTCCTTCTTGTTTCCTCATTTTCCACTTTGAGAGAAATGATTTTATTCCATATTTTTTCATTTTCTTTAATGGCACTTATTAATAGTTCATCTACATTTCCTTCCAGCCTTGAGTCATCATCATTTGCGAATGCCATGAATAATGTTTCTTGATTTTCATCATGGTCAATTTCTTCATTTGATTTCTTTTTGGTGACCATAAACTCATCCTCATCAGACTCATCTTGCTTAGAGAAGAATTTCTTCTTGTTGAACCCTTTCTTTTTGTGTGCCATTCTTTTAGAATTTCCATCATCATCACTATCATGTTTATGAGGACATTTTGCTGCATAATGACCTATTTTTCCATACTTAAAATAGATGAGAGGTTACTTGCCTTTAAGCTTAGATCCTTTCTTCATCTTTCGTACAAATTGAGCCAATTCAGATAACACATCGGACTCATCACTATAGTCATTCCTTTCTTTCCCCTTCTTTGACTTTGGAGCCTTGAATGCTCCATCTTTGGAGCTTGGGCCACCTTTCCTCATCTCATAAGCAGTGAGGATTCCATGGAGTTCATCCATCTTGAGGGTATCTAGATCCTTTGCTTCTTCTATGGCGCTTATTTTGGAGTCAAATCTATCTGGAAGAGATCTTAATACTTTTTGAACAATGGTACTTTCTTCAATTCTTTCGTCCAATCCTTTAAGGGAGTTGATCACTTCAGCTACTCAAAGGAGGTATGTTGTAATATCTTCTTCATCTTCTATCCTCAAACTTTCAAATTGTCTTTTGTGAGTTTGAAGATTTTCCTTCTTAACTTTTGAGTCTCCATCATATAAGCCAACTAGCTTCTTCCACATTTCTTTAGCAGAGGTATAGTGCATAAATTTTGTAAACTCAGAATCAGTGATTCCACTAGTGATGAAGTTGAAGGCCTTTGCATTTGCAATGTAGGCTTTCCTCTCATCTTGATCTATTGGAAGAGTGGTAGGCATATGGTACTCATTTTGAACAAAATGCAAGATGTTAGGTCCAAGGGACATTAAGTAGTAGGTCATTCTTTTTTTCCAGAAACCAAAGTTAGTGCCATCAAACAGAGGAGGTCTTCCTGATGCTTCGTGATTTCTCATCATGGCTATGGATCCTTCTTCAAGCTGTTAGGATAGTATGAAGAAGCCTGCTCTGATACTAATTGTTGGAAATACTGGGGGGGGTGAATCAATATTTATTTTTTATTGTTGTTCTTGTTGTTACCAAAAGCACGCACACACACACACACACACACACACACACACACACACACACACACACACATATATATGAAAGACATAAACAGATAACTGAATTTAATGCCTTTATTAACTAAAAAACAATGCAATGAAATAAACACAATATATACATATATATATATATATATACATAACTAGTTTCAATTAGTTGCCAAGCTCCAACTTGGACTTCAGTGAGGCTCCAACCTCTTGGGCTCCAACCAAAACCTAGTATCAATTGTTTTGCTACATTTTTCTACACCCAACCCTGCTGAGCTTCTGCCTTTTCTCCAATTCTCCTGCTTCTCTGGTCTCTCCTGCCTCTTGCATATTCTTCAGCTTCCTCTCTCATAGGTTATACATTCAACAACAATACTTCACCTTGATTTTTTGTTTTATTCATTCCCCATGCCTCTGTCCATTCATTTCCACTTACACCGCCTCTTTGGCTTCCTCCTTAGTCGCTGTGGCTTCCTCTACAGTGTGCAACTTCACTAACTCTTTTGGGGACACATAGATTCATTAGGGAGATCCAAATAATCCACAGACAACACATCTTCCCAGTTAACTGTAACAGTGCTCCTTTTGACAATGATTGCAGGCATACACAGAGTTTTTCAGTTTAACGAAGGTGTTATGCCCCAATCGCAATATCCATCACCATGATGCACCCCATTTAACTAACGTTCAGCCTCCTGAATCATTATAGTAGTTATCATAGGCCTTTTGGCCTAAAAAACCCTGTGCAGGACAAAAAGCTCGGTTACACAGGAAACTTGGGTGAAACAGTCGAAAAGACTAAAGGGTGAACTTCAGGATATATTACACCCACATCTATTTATGTACCGGGTCTGTGCTTAAATCGAAATCTGTGATTGGTGACTCCCGAAGGTCCTTTATATGTCGATACCATGGCATCGCCGATGGCCGATGGCCAATCCTTGACTGGATGCGATATTATATTAATTCAATTGTGATATTGCATCGGGTCCGCATATATGTATGTATGTATGTACATGTATATATATCTATATATCTATATATATATATATATATAGATATATATAGATATATATATATATATATATATATATATATATATATATATATATATATATATATATATATATATATATATATATATATATATATATATATATATATATATATATATATATATATATATATATATATATCGGTGATTGCAAAGAAAGGGGCCGCTTAACAATGTATTACCTCCGCTCCCAATGTTGATGTGGTATGATATTATGTATTGGACCCGATATGACTCGCCACTCCTGTGTATAAAGTTACAAGTCCGCAATCCACCTCCGATAGTGTATTTGCCCTAGAGCAAATATTTCTGCCTCCGATAGTATAAAGGCATTTATACATGAGTTTTTGGCCTCCAATAGTGTATTTGCCATGTATTTTTCTGAAATTTTGGTCCGATAGCGTATTTTCCATATTGCATAGTTTTGCTTGTCGATAGTGTTAAAGCATGCATTCATGGGTTTCACGGGCCCAATAACATATATATATATATATATATATATATATATATATATATATATATATATATATATATAGATATATGGATGAGTTCAGCTTCCAATAACTCTTTATGCTATTAAATGCATGCATATAAGCTCTCTGATGGCTTTGTTTTCTCTATGTGCTCCATATACATATGTGGTTCCTGTTGGCTCCGATATTCCTACTTGCTATGATTGCTTCCTCCTATGGTTCTGATTGCTCTGTGCTCTGTTAGCTTCTGTGGTGGCTCTGTCTACTCCTCTTGGCTCCTCCGATAGATCTGTGTGCTCCTCGGATATTGCGTGGTAGCGTAGCTAGATAGATATATGCCACATGTCCCCAAGTGGCATTCATTGAGGAATTTATCGGCCTCCTCAAGGGTGAGGCACCTAAGATTATATCAATACCACGACGGTAAAGGGTGTTGCTAATAATAACATAATTTTGGTATTGGTAGTAAATACATTTTTATTCATAGAATGAGGTATTAGGTCAAAAAGTATCGGTCTAGAGATAGATCAGAAAATCTCCTTATCAAGGGTTAGATGACGATATCCGAAACAATGACTAGTAAGGGATAGAATTCTCATATGTACATTCATAAAATGGGGAAGTAAGATCACACATTAGCTCAGTGAAAACTAAGTATTTCTTTGACTTGGATTTGATGAATTCTAGGTCAAACGTTTGGAGAATAATGATCCACTTAGAGTAATTTTCCCCCAACAATTGGCATGATAGTATATATGTGATAGTGTTGCAATATGAAATGACCGTTTTTTTTCCTAAGAAAGATGTAATGGTGAAACCTTTGGATGGCTTGAACGATGACCAAAGCCAAATTTTCTACATGAGTATATCTAATTTTTGTATCATTAAGGTTGTGACTCAAATAATATTTAGGATTTGCAGTACCTATATCATGTTCTTGGACCAATACCATCGCTATAGTATAAATGGAAGAAGTGAGACACAGGTAATCATTGCGCTCATAATCAAGGTGATAAAGAAGAGATTCCCAAACCAGTACATCTATTAGGCCATCAAATTCTTTGTAAGCAATGTTGTCCCAATGGAAGGGAACTCTTTTTTCAGTAAAGAGTGAATCCTTTGGTCAAATCAGCGTAATTAGGGACGAATCTCCATGGGAAGTTAACTTTCCCTTAGAGTCTTTGTAACTGAACAAGAGAAGAAGGTGCAGGAAAGTCAATGATTGCTTGCACTTTCATGGGATCAACATGAATTCCTTGTTTTGAAATGGAAAATCTCAAGAGTCTACCATAACCAACATAGTACACACATTTTTTCGGGTTAATTCAAATGTTATAATGTATATAGTGGGGGAAAATAGCCCTTAAATGCATCGAGTGATCAACATGATGTTTGGAATTAGCAGGGAGGTCATCTAAATAGGGTTGCATGATATGTTTAATATCATGAAAATCATAATCCATAGCACACTAAAATGTGGCCCCAGTGTTCTTCAAGTGGAATGAGAGCTTTCGATAAGAAAAACTACCCATGGGACAAATAAATGTAGTCCTAGGTTGGTCCACTGGGAAAATTTTGTTTTGATTATATCTCGAGAATCCATCCATTAGTGAATAAATCTTGCAGCCAGCATAGTCATCAACAATCTAGTCAATAAACGGGGTTGGATAGTTGTCCTTAGTACAATCACTATTCACGTCCCGGTAATTGACACATACTTGGATTGCGCCATGCTTATTTATGATAGGAACAACATTTGATACCCAATCAATTAAAGGAATGAGGTATATAAAACCAACGCGTAAAATCTTTTCAACTTCAGCCTTAATCCAAATAAATTTCTTAGGATGGACCAGACGGAGGCACTCTGAGATGGGTTTGGCATTGGGATACATTTTAACATCGTGCACTACTCTATTTGGGTCGATACCTGAAATTTATTCATAAGACCAGGCAAGGACATCTTGAAACTCACAAAAAATGGCTATATAAATCTTGATCTCATATGGAGAAAAAGATTCTTCAATGTATATATTTTCAAAAATTCCTAGTTTAATCGAGATATCGAGAGGTATGGTGTCTTCCATATTTAGTTAAAGGTTCCTTTTGGAGTCGACCTCATGAATGGAATTCCTAAAAGTCTCGAAAAAATTAGGCAAATATACATCACTAAGATTATCCACAATGTGATTTGATATGGCATCCTAATCTCCGTGATGCACTTGTCAGTAGAGAATACTCGATAAAATGGATCAGAAGACGTGACATAATCCAGTGATCGATATACCCAATTATTTGAAGAGAAGGTATAATCCGCAGAAGCCAAATGGATGATGTCTTAATCAAGACCAATGGTGCTAAGCAACATTTTTTCACCAAAACTTTAGATTTTAGTCTCATCTAGTATAATCCAATGATCATCCCTGATAGTAGAGGATGATATGATGTTGATATAATCAAGTGAAGGTGAGTTGTTGGGAAGGAGAGGAGGAGGGAGTGAAAAGGTTCCCATAAGAAAATAATACTTCAATAATTCAACTCTGACATGTTGATAAGAGCGTAGAGTTTCCCCTAAAGTAGTGATACTTCCAGTAACATGAGAATCAGAGGTGAAGAAGGTGAGTTTATATATGGATAGAATCCCGCCTTTATGAGGAAAGGTGATTATATGGAAGTAATTTGAAATGAAGACAACAATGGAATAAACCCATGTATGTCCCAATATAATATTATAATCAAGAGGCCCATAAATAACTTTGACTTTTATGGAAACAATTTTTACCCCAAGTTTTACTTGAAGGGAATTCAAAATCCCTCAACATTTTTACATTCTTCCATCAAAGGCTTTCAACATGATTTTCGATTGAATCAGTTGAGGTGAAAAAATCATCTTCCTACAAGACATGGACATAATGTAGGCTGAGGCTCCCTCATCTAGAATAGAGCAATGAATGATCTTACCATGTATGATGGCCTAGATTATAAAATATAACTGAGGTGGAAGTCGAGCGGTATAATTTTGATGAGAGAAAACAACTAGGGTAGAATCTGAAGGATCCACACATCTGATAGTTGTAACAAGGCCTTCATTTTGGGTAGGGTAGTTATGTAATACCTCAAGAGTTCACATAGCTGATTGAGACTGAGCCAAGACTTCAACTACATTATAATTTTAGGTATCTCTTGAATGAGGGTTGAAAGCATAATTATGAGTAATGCCCTTGCGAGGATTGATAGTCGATTCTGTAGGAATTAGATGTGGATTTGGATCAGATGAGCGTGATGCCAAAATAGTAGGTTGATCAATGGATTAACCATTCAGTAGATTCACAATACCATAGTCCTTGTTCCGAGTGGCCACCATAAAATCATATTTTAGCTTCATTGAGGAAAACATCAAAACCGTGTTAGACAAAGAAGGGTGTTGGGTAACCATATGTCTCTGCTGATTTGGAAATGGGTCGAGGAACATAGAAGGAGAAGTGTAAGATTTAAGAAAATTATTCAGTTTAGCGCAGTTCAGATAATAATGTGTAAAGTGATCCATGTTACAAATCAATCATGGGTATCGAGGCTTCCATTTCTCATTAGAGGACTGGTTTTTTTGTTTATCCTGTGGTGAGGGATCTTTATTTTTCTTACTTTTCCTTTCTTCTTGATTCTAGGTTGTTGGTTATAATTTAGTTTATCAAATGAGAAGACACTGATCTTAGAAGCATAAGCCGTAAGAGGATGGGATTGAGGGATTTTAGCAGGCGTGGTAAGAGAAATACCAGATGGTTTACTTGTGGACTGCAAATTGGAAAAACTAACCATGCTATCAACGACACAAGATTTTTTACTAGGAGGAGGAGGAAAAATATTTGAAGGTATCAGAGCATTTGGTATCTTGTCATAGAATGTTCCCGATTTCATATAAACAAGGTTCAAATATTGTGCACAAGCAAGAAATTTATCTTCGGTCAGGACTCCACCTTTAGCCACATCTTCTATTATAGGGGATAACAGAGATTTGACAAACCATTCCACTAACAATTGATTGGGAACATAAGCCTTCACCAACCAATGATGACATTTCCACTGATGAATGTGATCTAAGATGTGAGTGGAATCTCATTGTTTAAAGTTGGTTAAGAGTTTTGTTCTAGTTTCATATCTGAGGGGAAATTGGAATGGTGTGATGAAGGTCATGGCTAAAGTACTGAAATTATGAAAAAAAGCTCTAGGTAATTTAATATACCATTTAGTTGTGGTACCTGTAAGAGTTTGTTGGAAAATATGAAGCAGAATAGAATCTTTGTTAAGGGAGTTCGAAGAACACCATAGATGATACATTATAGCATGCGTCGATGGGTCTTCTCTCATATTCCCATTGAATTTTGGGATACCTGAAGGAAATTTAGTGTAAATAATCAGCCACCATGGAAAGTTTATGATGGGGTCAATAGTGAGTTGAGTTAAGATTGGAAATTAGAGAGTAGCCAAAAAAAGAAACTATTGGTTAAATTTTGGAGGAGTATGACCTGGATATGAAGGAATAACTTCGGAAATAGATACTTGCATCCTTCGATAAGGAGGGTTCTAATACTATGGAATCGAGGTACCAGAAAAGGGAGGATTATGCTTACTAGTATACAAGTGACCTTGTTGTCTAGCTCTAGGATTATGATAAAGCTACTAGAATGGTTGGGTTTGGGTATGCTGGCCTTGAAAAGGTGCTTGAGGAATACCTTGATATGGTCCATATTGTTTCCCGATGAGGGTTTTCATTGCCCCATGGTAAGGCAGGTTCGATTGGGACTGTGACATGCTATGAATCATTTTACCAATTGAAACTTGAGGAGTACCCTATTCAAGTGGTTGAGAATGTAAGGTTCCATGTATAAGATTGGTAAGAAAAACCTAGGAAGCACCAGACACTAAGGAAAAAGGTGGCGATGTAACATGAACTTGTAAAGGTTGGCTCACATGTATTTGAGCTCGTTGGGGTGCTGATGGATGGATATGAGTTTGAGTTGAAGATGGTGTAGGTTGAGGATTCAATAATCAGCACCAAAATGAACTAGGATGAATTTGAAAGGTAGGCTTCCAAATACTAACATCCATTCTATTATAAAGAGGAATATAATAAGGTTGATTACCAATTTGAGATAGACCAAAAATAGGTCACCCCCTTGCCAAAGGAGGAGTGGATGACGGAGGCAGCTACAATCTAGATGGAAGGTACCCAATTATTGTATTGTTCAACATCCCCCCATTTTAATACATTATAAATTTCCTATGAAATTTATTATATTAAAATAGGGAACCTTTAATTTTAGAAAAATATTATAATCAAAGTTTAATATTTAGGCCTTTTAATTAAAACCCAAGTATTAAACATTGATTATCCCAAAAAACCAAATTAAATATCCCCAAGAACCAAGACTTTTTTTTAGGCTTTAAAAAGCCTTAAGTAATAAATAATATGGTTTATTTGATTAGAAAAACAAAATGAATCAGAGCTTTTGATTCCCTAAAGTTGAAATCCTCACAAACTCTGACACTGCTATACCCTGCATCACAAATAATAAAAGTTCTTAAAGCAAAAGAATTCCCCGCTCTATTCCATAATTGTGATTTTGATAAAGCCTGGACTCGACAAGATTATAAAATCCAATCCATAAAATCCTGTGTCCTAGAGGTTGTCACAAAATTTTAAAATCTTAAGTCCATACTCCTGCTGAATGCCGATTGCGATATGTGATTAAGCCCCGACTCGACAGGGTTATAAAATTCATTTCATAAATTCCTCGCATCGGGAGCTATTGCATTTTCCAAAAGTCCATGCCTTGCTACACATCACTGATTGTGATATGCAATATAACTAGACCTATTGGGATTATACAATGAAATTAAATTAAATATCATGTCTGTGCAATCACAAACCTCTAAGAATCATGCCTCATTTGAATTGTGATTGTGATATCCTTCCCCATGCCAATTGCGATGTGAAATCATCCTCCACATCATACTCCATGTCATCGCCACATCACTTGCCACATCACATCATGACATCATTCATGAAATCACTGCCACATCACCCCAAACCCTACAATCGCAAGATTCAAAGGGACATAGCTTTTAACAAAATTTTCACCCCAGCCGATTTGCAATTGCTATTAAGCCATGAGGAGATGACACAATATTTAAATGGATATGAATGATTTTGCATCTGGGCTTATTGCAACTTTCATAACTGTGATCGTACCTTTTTCCTCTCCTCTGAAATCCAATTGCAATATAAAAACCTGACTCACCTTGATTTAATAAATGACTCAGTTCCACCCAAATTAATGAGAGATAATGGTTTCGGACCCCCCTATGCTCAATTTTAAGCTTCTCACAAGCAGGGGTCCAAAAATTGGTTTTCCCATATAAACCCTATCTTTACATGTCACTCCTCCATTCTTTCAGACTCCCCCCTTCACAAACCACTTACCACTTTGAACCCTCCCCAAAAAAACCACTAAGCCTCCTGCTTGTTTTGCAATCTTCGATAACACATCATTTGCCACGTCATCGTCCATGTGGATCTACCACGATATCTTCCATTTCATTGTGACATCATCTTTCACTATGCAATCGCAAATTTTAAAAAGTCACAGTTTATAAGCAAGCCACCCACCTTCGCAACACCGATTACGATATGTCTTAAGAAAGCCGCCTTTAGTTTTTTTTTTAGAATACTCCAATAATTTAAATGATTACAATTATTCTAAGTTATTCCTCGGTCTAAAAGTGATTTTGAATTACATCAAAAGAGTAAAGCTATGACTTGTCTTATCACATGCATTACTCTGCATTCCTCTCCATGATGGTTGTATTTAGAATTTATTGAAACTCTATGTTTTTCCTGATTTCCTACAAAAAATATTTGTTTCAAATAAAACTCGCTTATCAGTTTAATTTATTTCCAACTTATCGATTCCTATTTTTCTTGTGCAGGCTCATGATAGAGGAAGACAATTGCGCTGATAACTGGTTGATCAATTCAAAGAGGAAGACAAACATCGAGAGAATTTGATCGAACAAATGAAGCTGATGAAGACAAAAAATCACATTCAAAAACTTCTACCAAAAAATTTGTTTTCCTTTAAGTGTTGCTGAAGGGATCTGTTTAAATGCCCTCAACGCTCTGCATAATAGATTTAGTTATTTTCTGCTATTTAATGTTAATTGTTTTATCAAATAAATGTCTTGAATTTTATGAAGAAAGGCTTATGAAATATTGCACTATTGTACTTTCATAATTTTTTCAATAGAACTACTCGAACATTGTTTAGGAATTTTCATAAAGAATCTTGAGAAGTTGCATTACTATACATCTAGAATCATCTTTGTGAGAAGGAATAAACTGCTGGTATTTCTTTAATGAGCTAAGCAATGTGCATCTGGTATTTCTTTTGTTGTACCTCTATTTTCTTCGTAAATAAATAGTGAAATTATCTATTTAGATTGCTTGTTACACGTTATTTAAAGAAAAATGTTACATGTATTCGTTTCTGATCATGCTATCATTGATATTTTAAATACATGTTAGCTAATTTGCCTTGATATTTTGAATGTGACATGAGTTATACCCATTATTTTGATTAACTATTTAATCAAAGTAATCATCCTGAAGTATTTTTGTTATGAAACTAGCTCACAAAAAGATAGAAAAGATAGATCAACGCCTTAAAAATAAGCCTCTTCGAGGGGGAAACCTCCTTTACATTACACAAATTAACAATTCTTGGATGATTCAAATGACAAAACCTCCTTTCTATATATAGGAGTCTAAGGGGTCACAATATCACTAAACCGACCTAACAATAATAATATAAAGGCACAAAAGTAACAATATAGGGATTCTATGAGGTACAATAATAACAATATGGGGACAATAGGGGCAGAACAATAAAAATAAGGGATACAACGACAATAGTAATGGGGGAATCACTAGTATTATAGGGACCTACCATGCCCCTCTCCTTCAAAAAAGTGTTTTCCTCAATGCTTGAGTAGTTATGTATGCTTCTGCATAAAATTCTCATCCTCCCATGTTGAATCTTCAATGGGTAAGTTCTTCCACTTGATGAGATACTCTAAAATTAATTGATTTCATAGCTATCGAGTTCTTGCTTCTTTGACTTCTTCAAGTTCAAATAATATTTTTCCTTCCTCATTAAGTTCTAGCAATATTGTTTGAACTAGAAGCTTGTCACCTATGACGTTCTTTAAGCATGAAACATGGGGATGCACTCAGGAAGATGTCGAAATCTCCAATTTGTACACCATAGTACCTAACTTTTGCAACATCTTATACGGACCATAATACTTTGGTGATAATTTATTATCCGTCTTAGCTTGCTTGAGGGAAATTTGTTTATATGGTTGTATCTGTAGGTATACCCAATCACCTACATTAAAACTTCTTTAGCTGTGATGTTGCTATGCCTACTATTTCATTCTATTCTGTGGTAAGGTGAGGTTATCCTTTAAGATTTGGAGAAGTTGTTGTTGATGCTTGATGTGATCTTCCACTGCTTGAACCTTAGAATTTTCTCTTAAATATGATGTGATGGATGGTGGATGATATCCATGAAGTTCCATAAATGGGATCATTTTTGTTGCAGTATGGAAGGAAGTGTTATACCACTATTCAGCCAGAGGCAACCATTTGACACATTGTGTTTGTTTATAAGATACAAAGCAACGAAGATATCCTTCCAAACATTTGTCTACTATCTTAGTTTTCCCATCAGATTGAGGATGATAAGATGAGCTATGAGCTAACTGAGTACCAAGACAAGAAAATATTTCTGTCCAAAAAATTCCAATGAAAATGGGATCTCTGTCATTTACAATAATATTTGGGTTTCCATGTAGCTTTTGAATTGTTTCCATAAATGAAGTAGAAAATGTACTCGCTTTAAATGGATGTGATAATGCACAAAAGTGTGCATACTTGGTAAGTTTGTCAACTACCACCATGATAACACTCTTTCGTTTGGACTTGGGTAAACCTGTGATAAAATCCATTGAAACCTCCTCCCAATGTTGGCTTGGAATGGATAAAGGTTGTAATAGTCCTAGGGTCTTAATTGTTTCAACTTTATTTTGTTGGCGAACCAAACATTCCGCCACAAATTTTTGAATATCTAATTTAAGGCCATCCCAAAAAAATCCTTTTTAACTGTGTGGTAGGTTTTTAGAAATCCTGAGTGCCCTCCTAAGGGAGAGGTGTGTAATTCCCTAAGAATATTTTGTTTTAGTCAGGAATTCTTACATAGGTATAACCAATCCTTGTACCATAACGAATCATTTTTCCAGCGAAATGTATCATATGTACTGGCATCTTGTTGTATCTTTTGAATGAGTTCCCACGCTTCCTCGTCATTCTTCCATTTTGGTGGGCTCCAGTATTGCAACAATAATGCTGCAACTCCTGGGACTCCCTTCTTTACTTTTATCAACCTGGTAGTTCGTAACAAACTTGGAAGCGACGGTGCTGTATGCACAAGTACTAGCTCTTGCCACAGCTGTCACTTGGTCAGCTAGCACAAGTCCTCTAGGGGCTTAAGCCAACTTCTATGAGCTCTTAGAAGAATCTTTTTAATTGATGGATGGAAGCTAACTCAAAGGAAGCTGATCTACTTTCGGAAAGAAACTAAAAGCCAAAAAGAAACACAAACCCTAGCAGACCCTAATTCTACCAGCTAGTCCTACTGATGCAAAGGAGAGAATGCAAACTATTAAAAGAGATACCATTACTTCTATGAAGGTAAAATGCATGTGTCTAGGCTACCTCTATCTGAAGAAAACATCCTTTTGTATTTTTGAATAAGTTAGCAGAATTATCATGCATGTGTTTTAACTGGCTTTTTACTGTGCAGGGGTGGATCAAGGAAGAGAAATGCTCGGAAAAGGTTGGGAAGGTTCAGAGAGGGTCTAAGGAGTCCCTAACACTCTTCCAGGGAGTTTCACAAAGTTTGGCTATCCAGCAACCTCATTTGTGAGCTTCTACAGGAAGTCTGCAGGGGTTCTACAGGATGTTTCCGGGATTTCTACAGGATGTTCAGAAATTTCTACAGGATGTTTTAGAATTTGGTTTTGGAGGATGGGTGAGTGAGGGAAGATGCATGAATGGATAGGGAGGTAGGGTAGGGGCCTGAAATGACCCAGGGGCTGATGGATGGAGTGATAAGAGGGTGTGGAAAGCTGACTTGGCTTAAAGAAGGCTAAGACAATGGAGGAGCAAGAAGGTAGGGCTACGTGGGCAGAAGAACAGTTGTGAGATGAGGAACCTAACTAGGAGATGGAGCAGCTGGCATGGACGAAGCTTGGGTGGATGAGAGAGTGGTGGAGATTCCTTGCATGGTGTACACTTAACCGAATCAACCAAGTCCTGCACACAATCGAAATCTTAGCTAATCTATTCTAACTGTCAATGAAACAAATGAACAACATCTTTATTTATAAAGAGAACCATGTACAACACTTAAGCAAAGAAAAATTTCAAAGGTCTGAATGCATAACTAACTTCTACAAATGAAAACATTACACCAAATATTGCATGGTCAAGCAAACTAGTGTTTTTTTTGGGTAGCACTGTTTCTGCAATTCCAGCCCCTGATCCAATAAGGAAGAGGTGAAACTGAGAGTGTTTTCAACCCTTTTTCTTGGAGCTTTATCTGTTATTATCCTACCAATCTATTCTACACATCTGAAGCAATTCTATTTATCAAGAGTGACTTATTTAACCAACACAACTAAATCTTGCTCAATGGAAACACGTTTCAATTGCATAAAAGGAAAATCATGATGCATAAAGGAAAGATAACAATACAAAGAAGGAGGCCCTAGGCTATCAGGTTGGGCCCAACCCCGAGAGCTATGGCTCCTATAGAAAACTCAGAGCTAATATCAAATCAGATTGCTTCTCATTATCAAAAAATAATCATAAGTCAAGAGTTATGCCAAGAATGGCTACAAGAGAACAAAATGAAGCTAGCAGCACTGTAGTGCAAAGTGTGCAAGAGTTTCCAAAAGTCCCTCACAAAGGCTGAGGCCTTAACATTTATACACCATGAGGCCCTAGCTGGCCTCGTAAACCTATGGGACTTGGCTACCCAAACTGTGAGTGAACAACTCCTTCCAAAATCTATTTGGCTACCTTCTAGATCCAGTTTTGGTGGCCTTTGGGGCTCGAAGTTGGGGGTGAAGATCCTGAGGAAGGCTATTTAATGCCATAGACAACCCCCCTACAAATCCTCAACCCAAGCTTGGCTGTCTCCTAGCCCATGACTACTCGGTTTTGCTCCAACATATGTCAAAAAACCTAAAATGAGCATGTGTTAGCCACCTAGGAAGAGTGATTACCCTTATTCGTACAAATGACATAAACATACTAAAAAATAATGCATAAGTTATGAAAAATGAAGGATTGAACAAGGATAATTAGGCCAAATGAGCCCAAAATGTTACCAAATTTGGGGCTCATCATCACCCCCTGCTAAAATGATTGCTCATCCCTGAGCAACTAGTCCAGCTCCTCGTCTTTCATTGCTTTAATCGCCACTCTCACATCTCAGGCTTCTGAAGTAGTATCCTCCTCACTGTCATCGAACCCGGCCTTCCTTTCCACCTCTTCCCACTGCTTATGCTCTTCTTTTTCTGTGCTTCCTTCTACCAATCCCAAAAGCTAAGGTGGGCTTAGCTTGGGGCCGATCCAGCTGGCCTGGAGGTTCTGCATGGACTTCTTGTAGAGAGGCACCCATGCCAGGGCCTCCCTCATTCTAGTTGGAGTGTGATATTCCCTGATTTTGAGGCTGTGGGACAATGTGTTCCACCTACGGGCGCAAGCATGAACACAATTGTCCCCTAATAATCGCTCCATATCCTCGAAGTGTGATATAGCCTAAGCCTGTTGATCCAGGTATTTTAATAAATCCTGAGAGTTGGTTTCTAGGTGCTGGTGGGCTGATATCAATGCGGTGGGGTCCCCTGGCTCTGCTCTAATCAGTAGTGGTTCATGTAACTCTCGGTTCATAACATTTTTGACCTCTGCCGCTCTCTCTTCTTCGTGCTTTAACCATGAAGTTAGTGCCATCAGCTGCATATCTCCCACGACTATGTTGGGGTCCCATGAAGTTACATTTGGAAGGGCCAAATTATGGAGATAGAACTCTGATAGCTCGGCCTTGTCCTTTGTTGAGCTGCTGTTACATAAATCTGTGAACTGCTGGGGGTTTTGGATTTGGGAGATACCCCTCTGTGCCAATGCATTAATTTGGAATTGTAGCCACTGGTCCCATAGGTATAGGCCATAAGGTTTGGCCGGCTGCCTACATTGTAGAGCGTCCATAGCCCAACTGGCCATGCAGGCCAGTTGTGCCTCCTTTTCTTGCACCTGCTATTTTAGAGCTTGTATCTCTATGTTTGCCTGCAATTCTCTTTCCTGTAGTTGATGGCTTAGTTCTTCAAGATCAACTTGCATTCCTTCTTTGCCTTGAGGTTCTGCTGTGGTGTCCTTTGATGTTGTGCCCCTTTCTTTCCTCTGTCCTTGTAGCTGTAGTTTGAGCTTCTCATTCTCTTCCTGTAGAAATACTCGCTGGTAGTTTCCCACATTGTTTGCCATAACCAATTCTCTTCTCGCCTCCTTGAGTTGTTCCTCCAAAGGGCCTATATCTGCTACTCCTTTAGACTTGGCTATTCTCATCCATGTGTGGGTCCTCACTCTTTCTTCCTCTAGTGCAAAGAAAAGCAGCACTGTGAATTTCTGTGGAATGATTTTCTTGGCCTCCGAAAAGTTATAATAAGAGCCCAAGCTGGGCTGGGGGCTAGGTTCCATAATGTGCTCTACCTCTTCTTCCTTTTGTGGTGATTTGGCTGCCTCCCCCTCCATTCTTTCGCTCTTCTTGAGCCTGGCCAATGTTTCCCGTAGAATGGCTTCAACATCTTGTAGAGGGGTTTTTGAAGCTAACCTTTCCATTCTCTCCTTCCAAGTAGATGTCTTCGGGCTCCCCCGCTCATAAGTGACTAATACTTTGGAGGGGGACTTCTCCTTTGCCGAGGTAGGGGTGTCTTCAATGGTAATTGGGTCTTTGGATGGAGGTTGGGGCCTATCGATTTTAATTCTTACACTTCTTCTTGCTTTGAAATACATAGGAGTCTCCCTCTTTCGTTTTTCCTTTGGCTTGGGAGAGGTACTTAGGGTGGCGAGCACAGCTGCTACCTCCCTAGCAAGAATTTCGGCCGTTTTCTCCTTCTGTTTTCCTTTTTCAGGACTTCCTGTAGAAAGCCTTGTAGTGGCTGATTTTTGGCTTCCTGTAGAAGTTGTTTTTAACCATCCTGTAGAAACAGAAAACACCGTTTTAGCCTTAGAGGTGCCCTCACTGACGTGGACTTTTTCAGGCCTTCCCACCCTGCTCTGTAGTATTTTCTCCCTCGGTTTTGGTGTGGTTTATTTACCCCCTGTTTTGGCAGCTTGGTTTTTCTCTTGTTTTCCCTTCTGTTCTTTCTTTGGTGTTTTGCCCAGGGTTTCTTGGCCTTTACCTTTCCTTTCGGCTTGAGAGTGTTCCTTCTCCTCGCTCCTGGAGGAGGTGAGCTCCTCGACCAAAATTCGGATGTCATCATCCTTAGTCAGATTTCGAAAAGTTTCCCAGGAGAGAGGGACGGTGTACGTGTGGAGTGCATCTTCCACGAGGAGCTTGATGAGCCCATGATGGGGTATCTAGTCTGGCGTTCCCTCTCTCAGTTTGGTGGCACACTCAGTCATGGATTGCAGGAGGAAGTAAGGAATTCTCAACTTTTGCTCTAGGGGTAGGTCCATTTGGTGCCTGAGTTCTGTGAGCAACCGGAAATGATAGCCATACACAATGCTAAATCGCCCGTCACACGTAATATACTTCATAATATGGAGGCTAACCTCACTCCAGAATGGCTCTAGGCTGGTTCTTCGAACTCCATTCTTGTCCTCTGAGAATTGTTCCTCTGGCAAGAATAACTCCTTTTTAGCTTTCTGACCCAGTTTTCTCTCCTCCTTATCCCAGGGTACCCCCATCGGTAGATCAGTTACTCTGCTAATGAACTGTGGGGTGAGTCTGAGGGTCAATCCTCTGAAGTTTACAATGGCTAATGTCTTTGACTTTCGCTTCAAGGACCGTAGGAATTTTTTTGCAACCTCATCATCGTGACCTTGAAGCTTGTCATAGAATGACATCCATTGTGCATGGGAAAACAAGTCCACCACCTTAGGGGTTTCCCGTAACTTCTTTGAGTCTATAGGCTCTTTTCTAATGAACCCTCCCGGCATGGTAAAAACTTGCTTTTTTGTCTTGAGCTTGCCTGCTCGTACACAGAAGTAGATCTTCGGGATTTTCTTAGACAGAGCGTAGAGCTATGTCTCTGTTATGCACACAGTTTCATAAAATTCACAACTTTGTATGAGTGAACCTTAACAGTGGCTCAATTATAAATAAAACCTCGGAGGAAATCCCACATACATACTAAAATGACAATTCTCATGCAGCGATAAGAAAACGGCTTGTAAATTCATGCACAGACTTTAAGTCACGGTTTCCTACCCGTTCAACATGTCGACTTCACCACCTTTTGAATCAATTGCATGGGAAAACTATGTTCAGGATTACCTTATTCCAGAATTGCCACCTTCGACGTGAACAGTCCAAATTCCTCCGTAATGTTGGGCTTTCTGTAGCGTAGCTTCCTATAGGAGTCGTGCACGGATTCTGGGGAACACTTCAATGGTTCTGGACCTTCTGTGCAGCAACAAGACGTTGGAACAGGCCGAGAACTCGGGTTAACAACCTTTAGAGAATTGAGGATGCGTACTCGGCTGCAAAACAGTTGTGAATAAATGACTGCAGTGCGCCATAAGTGATTCAGTCGGTTGATTTGAATTGCTGCGGAATTCGTGGCGCGGGGGTGAGATGTCCCTGTCGACCCATTGGCCGACGTCACCGCTATCATTCCACTGCATGTATCCCTGACCGCCGAATCCTTCCCTGTGTATCTACCGCCATCATTCCTATTAGATCGCTGCTTCTCTCCGACTGGACGCTTCCCATGTGTCCATTTCCTATCTTTTCGACATAACCAAAGCCTTTTGGATCCGACGAGGCCGTCGGACTGATTGTGGTGGCCAGTTGAATGGCTACTCGGCCTGTTCAATCCGTTCATTTCCAAAGTTACACACATTTTAGAGTATAGCTTATCTAATTTGACGAAATAGGGTGAGGCACTTACCTGTGCGGCCGTGGATGTGATTTTTCTCAGGCTTCAGGATGAGGGATGATGGATCCGCTTGCTGCTGCTTCATGCACGGGCATGGGAGCTCCCCTTCATTGACTGCTGCTAGTTACGAGACCTTGAGATCCGGTTTCTTGGCTGTGAATGTTGCATGCGCCGGCTTCATGAGTTGCAGGTTCCTCCATGGTATGTGCTCTAGCTGGATCAACTGCTACAAATTCCTGTAGGACATCCTTTAGCCGTTTCTCCTCCTGGGGTGCATGCCAAAAATAATGGAGTCACATTCACAGGGGCAGGGTCCTTAGATTTCCTTGACAGGTAAAGCATTGAGCCTCTGCATGCTTTATTTCCCACTTAAAAATATTTTTTTTTAGAAACTAACGTTCTGGTATGACTGTGCAGGTATGTCGATCATATGGTAGCAATGGTGGTGAAAGGAGGTGACAGAAGTGGAGGATGGAGAAAAAAAGTGGTTGCATGCCTCTTCATCGGACTTCGAGCTTCAAATTCTCCTTCATAGTCAGTCCTGGACCGTCCAAAGGCTCTACAGGATGTTTCCTGTAGAAATACAGAACTTCCTGTAGAAAGTCCTGTAGCTTCCTGTAGAAGGCTAAACTATGACCAGATTGCACCCAAACCTTGGAAGAGATGAGTGTTTATGGAGGGAGTGTTTGTGAGGTTGCCTGGTAGCATGGTAGGGACCCTTGTCCTTGAGTTGAGAGGCATCCTTTTTGCATGGAATACCTGCAACCTGCAACAATTTCCAAAGATTAAGCCTATTTTTCTATTTCTGCCTCCTTCTTTTTTCTTTTCCTTTTTCTTCTTCTTCTTCTTTTTTTTTTTTTTAAGAGACAGCAGGGGCGCCTCAATGAGGTTTTCACCCCTACTATTTGCCTTGGGTGCCTTAGAGAGGTTTTCACCCAAGGGTCTTTTTGTTCCAATTCTTTTTCAGAGAGACAGTAGGGGCACCTCAATGAGGTTTTCACCCCTACCATCTGCCTTGGGTGCCTCAGAAAGGTTTTCACCCAAGGATCTTTCTTATTATTTTTTTTGTTATTTTTTTTTTTTTTTATGATTCTTAGGGAATTCCCAAAACAAAGGTAGAACCCTTCTCTATGACTAGCACTGATTTTTCCATAGTTTTGATGAACTCTTGCCTCGAAAGAGGTTTCCTGTAGATCTTTAGTCGATGCCCATTGACGAGCATGGGGATGGCTTCCTCATCAATGGTCCGAATAAGGACAAAACCATTCTCATTACATTTCTCCACTGCATATGGTCCTAGCCATCTTGTCCTCAGCTTCCCCTTGAAATCCTTATGTCTGGAATCATACAACAGCGCCAAATCTCCCGGCTGGAATTGTTTGTCATTGAGGTGCCAGTCATGCCATATCTTCCTCTGAAGTTGAACCACTTCTGAGTGGAGAAGGGCCTACATTCGGTGTTCATCTAGCCCATTCAGCTGCAATAAGTTATGATTACCTTATTCTAGAATTGCCACCTTCGACGTGAACAGTCCAAATTCCTTCGTAATGTTGGGCTTTCTGTAGCGTAGCTTCCTATAGGAGTCGTGCACGGATTCTGGGGAACACTTCAATGGTTCTGGACCTTCTTTGCAGCAACAAGATGTTGGAACAGGCCGAGAACTCGGGTTAACAACCTTTAGAGAATTGAGGATGCGTACTCGGCTGCAAAACAGTTGTGAATAAATGACTGCAGTGCGCCATAAGTGATTCAGTCGGTTGATTTGAATTGCTGCGGAATTCGTGGCGTGGGGGTGAGATGTCCCTGTCGACCCATTGGCCGACGTCACCGCTATCATTCCACTGCATGTATCCCTGACCGCTGAATCCTTCCCTGTGTATCTACCGCCATCATTCCTATTAGATCGCTGCTTCTCTCCGACTGGACGCTTCCCATGTGTCCATTTCCTATCTTTTCGACATAACCAAAGCCTTTTGGATCCGACGAGGCCGTCGGACTAATTGTGGTGGCCAGTTGAATGGCTACTCGGCCTATTCAATCCGTTCATTTCCAAAGTTACACACATTTTAGAGTATAGCTTATGTAATTTGACGAAATAGGGTGAGGCACTTACCTGTGCGGCTGTGGATGTGATTTTTCTCAGGCTTCAGGATGAGGGATGATGGATCCGCTTGCTGCTGCTTCATGCACGGGCATGGGAGCTCCCCTTCATTGACTGCTGCTAGTTACGAGACCTTGAGATCCGGTTTCTTGGCTGTGAATGTTGCATGCGCCGGCTTCATGAGTTGCAGGTTCCTCCATGGTATGTGCTCTAGCTGGATCAACTGCTACAGAATTCCTGTAGGACATCCTTTAGCCGTTTCTCCTCCTGGGGTGCATGCCAAAAATAATGGAGTCACTTTCACAGGGGCAGGGTCCTTAGATTGCCTTGACAGGTAAAGCGTTGAGCCTCTGCATGCTTTATTTCCCACTTAAAAATATTTTTTTTGAGAAACCAACGTTCTGGTATGACTGTGCAGGTATGTCGATCATATGGCAGCAATGGTGGTGAAAGGAGGCGACAGAAGTGGAGGATGGAGAAAAAAAGTGGTTGCATGCCTCCTCATCGGACTTCGAGCTTCAAATTCTCCTTCATAGTCAGTCCTGGCCCGTCCAAAGGCTCTACAGGATGTTTCCTGTAGAAATACAGAACTTCCTGTAGAAAGTCCTGTAGCTTCCTGTAGAAGGCTAAACTATGACCAGATTGCGCCCAAACCTTGGAAGAGATGAGTGTTTATGGAGGGAGTGTTTGTGAGGTTGCCTGGTAGCATGGTAGGGACCCTTGTCCTTGAGTTGAGAGGCATCCTTTTTGCATGGAATACCTGCAACCTGCAACAATTTCCAAAGATTAAGCCTATTTTTCTGTTTCTGCCTCCTTCTTTTTTCTTTTCCTTTTTCTTCTTCTTCTTCTTCTTCTTCTTTTTTTTTTTTTTTAAGAGACAGCAGGGGCGCCTCAATGAGGTTTTCACCCTTACTATTTGCCTTGGGCGCCTTAGAGAGGTTTTCACCCAAGGGTCTTTTTGTTCCAATTCTTTTTCAGAGAGACAGTAGGGGCACCTCAATGAGGTTTTCACCCCTACCATCTGCCTTGGGTGCCTCAGAAAGGTTTTCACCCAAGGATCTTTCTTATTATTTTTTTTGTTTTTTTTTTTTTTTTTATGATTCTTAGGGAATTCCAAAAACAAAGGCAGAACCCTTCTCTATGACCAACACTGATTTTTCCATAGTTTTGATGAACTCTTGCCTCGAAAGAGGTTTCCTGTAGATCTTTAGTCGATGCCCATTGACGAGCATGGGGATGGCTTCCTCATCAATGGTCCAAATAAGGACAAAACCATTCTCATTACATTTCTCCACTGCATATGGTCCTAGCCATCTTGTCCTCAGCTTCCCCTTGAAATCCTTATGTCTGGAATCATACAACAGCACCAAATCTCCCGGCTGGAATTGTTTGTCATTGAGGTGCCAGTCATGCCATATCTTCCTCTGAAGTTGAACCACTTCTGAGTGGAGAAGGGCCTACATTCGGTGTTCATCTAGCCCATTCAGCTGCAATAACCTTTCTTGTTGGGCATGGCTGAGATCTAGGTCCAGCTGAGCTGCCATCCTCAATGTGTTATACTCGAACTCAATTGATAGCAAAGCTCTCTTCCCATAGACCAGCTCATAAGGTGTGAAGCCGGTTGTGGTCTTCCAAGTGGTGTTGTGAGCCGAAGTGGCCTCAACCAGGCAATCTACCCAATCCTTTCTGCTGCTGCTCACCACCTTAGTCAAAATCCCTTCTAATGCTCTATTGGTGACTTCCACCTGCCCATTTGCTTGAGGATGATAGGGGGTGGAAGTACTATGCTTGATCTTGTGATGAGTGAGCAAGTCTTCAATTAAATTGGAGGTGAATAGGCTTCCTTGATTGGTGACTAACTCTCTTGGGTAGCCAAATTTGTAGAAGATGTTTTCTCTTAAAAACTCAGCCACCTTTTCTTCTGTGGCTACTTTGATTGCCTTGGTTTCTGCCCACTTTGTCAAATAGTCTGTGCACACAATGATTTAAGACCTTTTCCTTAAGGAGGATTGATAGGACCCACAAAATCCATACCCCACTTCTCAAATGGTTCAAGAGTCACTTGAGGTTGGAGAGGCATTTCGTCCGTTGGAGTCAGCTTCCCCATCCTTTGGCATCAGTCACATTGGCTGATATATCTTTTGACATCTTGATGAAGCGTGGGCCAATAGTAGCCTGCTTGTAGAATTTTGAAGGCAGTCCTCTTGGCTGCAAAATCTCCTCCACAAGGCCCATCATGACATGTTAGGAGGATGTCAAAGACTTCCTCCTCCCTTACACAATGCCTTAAGATCTTATCGGGGCCAAGTTTGAACAGGTTGCCCCCGATCTAAGTGAATGAGGCACTTTTCCTCACAATTCTGCTCTTCTCTTTTGAGGATAGATGCGGAGGGAACTGTGCTGAGACCAGGTAGTTTGCTATATCAGCAAACCATGGAGAGAGTACTGAGATAGCAAACAGATGTTCATCTGGAATCTGGTCATCCACTGTTCCATGTTCACCTACAGGTAAATCCAATCCTAGACAAGAAGTCAGCAACAACATTTTCTTTACCTGGTTTGTCAACGATAGTCAAATCAAACTGCATAAAAAAAAGTAACCATCTAATAATAGGAGCATTCACATCCGGTTTATTCATTAAATATCTAATTGCAGCATGATCAGTATGTACAAATGTTTGATAGCCAGTGATGTAGTGTCAGAACTTGTTCAGGGCATGGACCATGGCCAAGAACTCTTTCTCAGTTACAGTATAATTCATTTCTGCCTTGGATAAGTTTTTGCTGACAAAGTATATGGCATATGGGAGTTGTTGTTCAACCTGTCCTAAGGTTGCCCCTATGGCTTTGTTCGAGGCATCAGTGTGGATGTGGAAAGGTAGGGCCCAGTTTGGACCTCTCAAGATCAGGGCAGACACCAACTTATCCTTTAATTCATTTAGAGCCCTTTGACAGTCATCCATCCATTTGAACTCAACATCTTTTGCTAAGAGGCCAAACAGTAGCGAGGCTAGCTTACTGAAGTCTTTAATGAATCTTCTATAATATCCTGCTAAGCCTAAAAAACTCCGAACATCTCTTACCTCCTGAGGAGGTGGAACCTTTTTGATGAGGGCAATTTTATTAGGATCCACCTGCAATCCTTGGCGAGAAATGGTATGTCCTAGCACGGTCCCTTCAGTCATCAGGAATTCACATTTTTTAGGACTAAAGGACAGGTTCATCTCAATGCACTTGGTTAGAACTTTTCCCAGATTGGACAATGCTTCCTGGAAGTTGGACCCATAAGGAGTGAAGTCATCCATATAGATTTCCACCGAGTCATGGACCAGCTCAAAAAAGATGCTCAATATTGCTCTTTGGAAAGTGGCAGGAGCGTTGCATAGCCCAAAGGGAAGGACTCGGTAAGCAAAGGTACCCCAAGGACAAGTGAAGGTGGCCTTATCTTGGTCCTTCGGGCTGATTTGGATCTGGTTATACCCACTGAACCCATCTAGGAAAGAGAAAAACTTCTTTCCTGCCAGTCCATCCAACACTTGATCTATGAAAGGCAGAGGGAAGTGGTCTTTCTTGGTGGCTTTGTTCAGTTCTCGGTAGTCCACACAAATTCTCCACTTTCCATTTTTCTTGGGTACCAACACCAGAGGGGACACCCACTCACTATCCGAGATGGGTAGATGAATCCTGCATCCAACAATTTTTGCAATTCTTCTTTGACGATGTCCTTAAGGGATGGATTCATTCTCCTCTGAGGTTTCCAGACCGGTTTACAATCTTCTTTAATGTAGATGTGATGGGTACAGACTGAAGGATTGACCCCTTTCATCTCCTTATAGCTCCAAGAAAAAGCATCTAGATGACTGGCCAGCAGACTATACAGCTCCTTTTCCTGGGAAGGAGATAGGGAGGAGCTTATCTTTAACATTCTCTTGGGGCCAAACTCCACATTTTTAACTCTGGGAGAGGTTGGATCAGTCACACAAAGGTCCACTACGGTTCTGGCTTGAGTATCCTCCACCAATTTCTCTAAGGACAATGCACTGGGAGGCGGATTCTGAATCAAGGTCTCAATCAAATCATCCTCGGTTTGAGGACCTCCCCTGGTGGTTTCTAAGGTGCACAAGGGTGCATAGTACGCCTTATCCTCTTCTCCTTCTTCCAACCAAAGTGGTAAGTCATGTTCTAATAGAGGTTGGGCAGGAGGGTATAGGACTAGCTGCTTGGACATCAGACCATTTTTGATGGTCATGTTCCCTGCTCGGAAGCTTATGAAAGCGTCTGCAGTGGCTAACCAAGGTCTTCCAAAAATAAGGTGGTATCCAGTAAGCTTTGCCTTTGGTTGAAGAACCAAGAATTCCGCAGGATACTCCCAAGAGTCAACAGAGACTAAGACATCCTCCACAATCCCTTCAGGGGTCACGGTGGAGCGATCTGCCAACTGCAGGACTGTCGAGGTCTTCCTTAAAGAACCTTGAAGGTTGAGTTTGAGCATGGTATCCCTGGTCATCACATTAATGGTAGCCCCTAAATTAATCAAGGTGTGGGGTATGATGGTGCCATTGATGTGGACATCAACTACATGATTCCCAGGATCCAAATACTTTGGACAGATTACTTGCCCCAACATAAGATCAGACAGTTGTCCTATGACATTGATAGTTGAGGCATCTCTTTTTCGCTTGCTTGGGTGCCTGAAACACTTTTTCTTAACCAATTTGTTGTATATCGGTACATCTTTGATGGCTTGGAGAAGTGGTATTTTCACACACAACTATTTGAGTTCTCCCAAAAGCTCACTCTCTTCTGGGTCGGGTTGTGTGGTTACTGTTAGTCTCTGAGGAAAGGGTGGAATGGCCTTTGGTTCACTTTCCTATTTATCTTCCTCGTCCTCTGGGGGAGGAGGTTGGCGATCCGGAAGAGTCTTCCCGGATCACAGGTTGATCTCCTGGATTTCCACAAGATAGGTAGGGCATGTTGATTCCACAGTATATACCTCTTGGGCCTGTCGGTTGTTTGGATTCAGGTTCAGTTGAGCAGGCATTTGGGGTTGTCTGGGAGGAGCAGGAGGTAGTGGTTGTGGTCGAGCTGGTGGTGGAGGAAAAATGGCGGGAGGAGTGTTGTACTGGGGCCTCCACCCCAGTTGAGGTGCATTCCATTGAGGCTGTGGCTGGACATGTGAGTGAAACGAATCAGTAGTGGGCTGAGTATGGTATTGAGGTGGCTAAGACCATGGAGGAGGTGCAGACCAGGAAGGATGAATAGGGGGACCCCAAGAAGGCATAGGAGCGGATTGGTTGGAGCTATAATAAGCTTGGGATGTCCCTTGCATCCCCTGCTGGTAAGGTCTAGGTCCATGCGACCTCCTTTGGTTGAGGAAGTAGAGAGGTTCAGTGGGTGCCTCAGTTCCTTGGTATATGGCCTTAAATCCAGGTAAGGTTGGGCATTGGTTTGTGGGGTGATCCTCCTCACAAACGAAACATACCTCTACAGAGTGTAATGGACACTCGTTCTTAGGATGCTTCCTTGTACACCTAGGACAGAATATAGCCAAAACCCTCTCAGCTTCCTCTTTCTTTTGCTGGATTTGGAATGTATCAAGTTGCATGGCAATGATCTGTCTCACCTCACTTTTGAGGTCCTCCAGCTGATTAACAAACTCATGCTTGGAGAAAGTGGTACTAGCTGAAAGTGGGTTTCCCCTGCCTCTTTTCCGGGCTGCCTTAGAGTGGTTTCTAAACAAAGTCTTTATATCCTCATAAGGTAGTTGATAAATATCTCCTCCAGCTAGCATGTGAACGGTATCTAGAAGGTCTTCAGGGACTCCTTGGAGCAGGACCAACTTGAGAGATTCAGGGTCAAGTGTGCACCTGGCCCGTTTATAGCTAAGTTGGAACCTTTCCTCATAATCTTCTAAAGACTCATCATTTCCCATGGTCATCCGAAAGATTTCTCCCTTATCTTCCTTGGACCTACAATAGTCCCGGTATTTGGTATTGAAAGCTTGCTGCATCTGAGCCCACATGGTGATACTGTTTCCAGGTAAGCCCATGAACCAGCGTAATGCTGCATCCTTGAGGGTAGAGGGAAAGAGTTTCAATTTTTGCTCATCTTCTGTATAGTCATAGGTTCGACAAAGGACAACAAACTCAAATAGGAAGGTATCAGGGTCTTCAATAGTCAACCCATGGAAGTGAGGTAAAGTGGAGGGGCTTATGTTTTTCATTTTCATGTCTCCATTGGTCTCTCGGATGGGAAAGGCACCTTCTATTCTCTCATCTTCTCTTCTACCGTTTCGGTTTTCAGCCATGGCTTCAGATGGAGTGTTCTCTAACTCTTCTTCTGTTATAGGATCTTCGTATATCTCAGGAGGTTCACCTATAGGTTCTTCTGGATCACTGTCACCAAAGAAGAGAGAAGGGTGACTCAGTGAAGTGGTGGGGGTGTTGGGTAAGAATTTTCCGGTTTTATCTCTGTTCCTATGAGGCATGAAATGGAAAGACTTTTGATTGATTTTTGTTTTTTTTTTTTTTCTGCTTGCACCTGCAAAACTAAAATAGATTGAACTGCAACTAACTATCTTGCTGAAATGAGAATGCGGAATTGAAATGAAAGCAGGAAAGGACTAATCTATGTTGCTCAAATGAAATTGCAAGAATGAAATGCTAGTCTACGCTTGCAAAATTGAAATGCTAATCTACGCTTGCAGAATTGAAATTGCGGAATTGAAATGCTAATCTATGAAAGCAGGAAA
The DNA here is from genome assembly GCA_031772625.1 of Pinus tabuliformis. Lineage (NCBI taxonomy): Eukaryota > Viridiplantae > Streptophyta > Pinopsida > Pinales > Pinaceae > Pinus > Pinus tabuliformis. The sequence goes on along the minus strand of CM062815.1, from coordinate 288,993,010 downwards.
TATCTACTTTACTTTTGCGGAAATGAAATTGCAGAATGGAAATGAAATAAACTATTTAGCAGAAGGCGAGTGAAGGAAAATAGAAGAAAAGCAACAATCACCAATACTCTGACGCTTCCCCGGCAATGGCGCCAAAAAGATGGTGGGCTCCAGTATTGCAACAATAATGCTGCAACTCTTGGGACTCCCTTCTTTACTTTTATCAACGCGGTAGTCTGTAACAAACTTGGAAGCGACAGTGTTGTATCCACAAGTACTAACTCCTGCCGCAGCTGTCACTTGGTCAGCTGGCATAAGTCCGCTAGGGGCTTAAGCCAACTTCTATGAGCTCTTAGAAGAAGCTTTTTAACTGATGGATGGAAGCTAACTCAAAGGAAGATGATCTACTTGCGAAAAGAAACTGAAAGCCAAAAAGTAACGCAAACCCTAGCAAACCCTAATTCTACCATCTAGTCCTACTAATGCAAAGGAGAGAATGAAAAATATTAAAAGAGATACCATTACTTCTATGAAGGTAAAATGCATGTGTCTAGGCTACCTCTATATGAAGAGAACATCTTTTTGTATTTTTGAATAAGTTCTCAGAATTATCATGCATGTGTTTTAACTGGCTTTTCACTGTGCAGGGGTGGATCAAGGAAGAGAAATGCTTGGAAAAGGTTGGGAAGGTTCAGAGAGGGTCTAAGGAGTCCCTAACACTCTTCTGGAGAGTTTCAAAAAGTTTGGCTATCCAACAACCTCATTTGTGAGCTTCTACATGAAGTCTGCAGGGGTTCTATAGGATGTTTCAGGGATTTCTACAGGATGTTCAGAAATTTCTACAGGATGTTTTAAAATTTGGTTTGGGAGGATGGGTGAGTGAGGGAAGATGCATGAATGGATAGGGAGGTAGGGTAGGGGCCTGAAATGATCCAGGGGCTGATGTATGGAGTGATGAGAGGGTGTGGAAAGCTGACTTGGCTTAAAGAAGGCTAAGACAATGGAGGAGCAAGAAGGTAGGGTTACGTGGGAAGAAGAACAGTTGTGAGATGAGGAACCTAACTAGGAGATGGAGCAGCTGGCCTGGACGAAGCTTGGGTGGATGAGAGAGTGGTGGAGATGCCCTGCACGGTGTACACTTAACCGAATCAACCAAGTCCTGCACACAATCGAAATCTTAGCTAATCTATTCTAACTGTCAATGAAACAAATGAACAACAGCTTTATTTATAAAGAGAACCATGTACAACACTTAAGCAAAGAAACATTTCAAAGGTCTGAATGCATAACTAACTTCTACAAATGAAAACATTACACCAAAGATTGCATGGTCAAGCAAACTAGTGTTTTTGTTGGGCAGCACTGTTTCTGCAATTCCAGCCCCTGATCCAATAAGGAAGAGGTGAAAATGAGAGTTTTGTCAACCCTTTTTCTTGTAGCTTTATCCATTATTATCCTACCAATCTATTCTACACATCTAAAGCAATTATATTTATCAACAGTGACCTATTTAACCAACACAACTAAATCTTGCTCAACAGAAACACGTTTCAATTGCATAAAAGGAAAATCACGATGCATAAAGGAAAGATAACAATACAAAGAAGGAGGACCTAGGCTCTCAGGTTGGGCCCAACCCCAAGAGCCATGGCTCCTATAGAAAGCTTAGAGCTGATATCAAATCGGATTGCTTCTCATTATCAAAAAATAATCATAAGTCAAGAGTTATGCCAAGAATGGCCACAAGAGAACAAAATGAAGCTAGCAGCATTGTAGTGCAAGGTATGCAAGAGTTTCCAAAAGTCCCTCACGAAGGCTGAGGCCTTAACATTTATACGCCACGAGGCCCTAGCTGGCCTCCTCAATCTATGGGACTTGGCTGCCCAAACTATGGGTGAACAGCTCCTTCCAAAATCTGTTTGGCTGCCTTCTAGATCCGGTTTTGGTGGCCTCTGGAGCTCGGAGTTGGGGGTGAAGATCCCGAGGGAGGCTATTTAATGCCATAGACAACCCCCCTACGAATCCTCAACCCAAGATTGGGTGTCTCCTAGCCCATGACTGCTCGGTTTTGCTCCAACATATGTCAAAAAACCTGAAATTAGCACGTGTTAGCCACCTAGGAAGAGTGACTACCCTTATTCGTACAAATGAAATAAACATACTCAAAAATAATGCATAGGTTATGAAAAATGAAGGATTGAATAAGGATAATTAGGCCAAATGAGCCCAAAATGTTACCAAATTTGGGGCTCATCACATTCATCCCTTACTTCATTTATCCAATCTAGTTGGATAATAGAAATGGCACAAAGAAACGCTTCCACATCATCATCATTTCTTGACAGCACATTTGCCACAACATTTTGCTTCCCTTTTTTGTAGACGATTTCAAATTCATAACCCAATAGCTTTGTGACCCATTTTTGTTGCTCTTCTAAAGATAATCTTTGTTCTAAAAGGTATTTAAGACTATCATGATCTGGTTTTACCTTGAAGTGTCTTCCCATTAGGTAGGGTCACCATTTCTTAAGTGCATGTAGTATTTCCAGCATTTCCTTCTCATAAATAGCTTCGTGTAAATACTTTCCTTTGATTATATGACTTTCGAAAGTAGTGGGTCTTTCTTCTTGCATTAAAACAACACCAATTCCATTTCCTGAGGCATCACATTCCACAATAATGGTTTTTGTGAAGTCTGGTGTAGCTAAGACTTGTGCTTGGCACATTGCCTCTTTAAGATGTTCAAAGGCCTTCGCTTCTTTTGGAGTCCATGAAAATGCATCTTTCTTCAATAATGTTGTTAGAGGTGCTTCTATTCTCCCATAATTCTTAACAAACTTGCGATAATACCATGTCAACCCGAGAAATCCTCGTAGATGTTTTATGGATGTGGACATTTTACATTCCTTAATGGTTTTAATTTTGCTAGGGTCTACCTTAACACCTTCATGAGATACAATATGACCTAGATATTCCACCTCTTGTACTCCAAAGAAACATTTGGAGATTTCTGCATATAATTGTTTCTCCTCCACTAGTTTGAGCACCATGTCAACATGTTGGACATGATCCTTCCAAGACATTCTGTATATTATTATATCATCAAAAAATACTAACAAAAATTTTCTAAGGAAGGGTTTGAGAATGGAATTCATCAAACCTTGAAATGTAGAAGGTGCATTAGTAAAGCCAAAAGGCATGAACAAAAATTCATCAGGACCCTCATGAGTTCTAAATGTTGTTTTTGGAATGTCTTCAGTTTTCATTCTGGATTTGATGATATCCTGAATGAAGGTCCAACTTGGTGAAGTAAATTGATCCATGCAACTCATCCAATAATTCATCAATGACAGGAATGGGAAATTTATCTTTAATAGTGAGCTTGTTAAGCTCCCTATAATCTAGACACATGCACCATGATCCATCCTTCTTGTGAACCAACAATACTACAGCAGAGAAAGAACTTTCACTAGGTTGAATTATACCAGCCTCTAGCATTTCTGCAACCATACGTTCAATTTCACTCTTTTGTATATAGGGATATCTGTAAGGCCTGATGTTTGGAGGAACACTTCCTGGAATCAAATTAATAGCATGATCATGATCATGAATATGTGGGAGGCTTTAGGAGTCTAAAATACATTGGAATGATTGTCCAAGACTTTTGGAGATCTGGAGAAATGGATGATTTCGATGTGGGAACCTCTAGTGAACATAATTGTGCAATTATGCCTCATTTTTATTGCTTTAGAAGCTTTGTCATTTTGTTAGAGCTGATTTCCTTTCATGGTTTCCCTACGATACCCCTTAATTCAACTTCCTTTCCTCTTGAAGAGAATTTCATGAAAGGTTCTTGAAAATTAAAAGCTATTGTACCTAGGGATTGTAGCCATTAAACTCCTAGTAGCACCACCCATTGGGATGGAAAGCATTGGGCTATTCAATACATATTCTCCCATGGATAGCTTAATATTATGGCACTTTCCTGAGCAATTTATGGCTCCTCCACTTGCAACCATCGCTTGAAACTCTGGTGCTAGATACAGAAAACAATTCAATTCCTTGCCTATCTTACAATGAATTAAATTATGGGTACTTCTCGAATCAATAAACACTATTAACTTTTTCTTCTTGATATGCCCTTCTATCTTGATAGTTTGAGGATTGGTAATTCCAGCCAATGCATTACAATATATGGTCAGATTCATTTCTTCTTTTTCAAAGACTTGTTCTTGGCATATATCCTCTCCTTTTGATGTTTCTTGTTCCTTTTCTTCCTCCTCTTCACAATCTATGTAAAATATTTTCTTCTCAGCACACTTATTACCTTTAGTGTATTTTCTATCACAACTGTAACAAAGCCCTTTTTCTCTTTTTTCTTCCAATTGTTGTGGTGTCAACCTTGTAGGTTGTGGATGGCTAGGGGTGGTAACACTTCCATCTTTATTATTGTGAGTGGCAGGCTTCCTTGTTCCCATAATTTTGCTTTCCATTTTTCTTGCCAACTTGAATGCCTTTTCCAATGAATCTGATTCCCAAAGGCAAACCTCATGTTGGATTTTATCTTTTAAAGTCCCTATGAACACATCAATCCTATGCTTCTCTGGAATGTCTTTTACCCTTATATTCAATTATTAGAAGTCCTTAATGTGCTCCATCATTGAACCATTTTGTTTGAGATTTATCAATTGGATAAAAAAAGTGTTGCCTTTTGTATCCTCATAATGTGCTATCATTTCATCCATAAAAATAGCCCAAGTGACAATTTTTTTATGAGAGAAAAGCCATCAATACCTTACAAACTGATCTGGTTCCAAATATAAAGTTGCAATGCGTACTTTTTGTGTGTTTTGCACATTATGGAGATCGGAAAATTGCTCCATCTGTAGTATCCATGTTCCAGGATCCTTACCATCAAAATTTCTCATATCGATCTTTGGAACATGGTGGTTCTTCGATCCAATGTTAGAGTCTATGAAATCATGATTAACATTTATTTTTTTCTCATCATGAGTTTTCTTTACTACCCTTTTGCCATTAGTATGAATTTCTTGTAGAAACTTTGTCAAATTTGTCTTCAAATCTTCCATGCCTACCTTCAAATCTTCCATGTCTGTCTCCAAATCTGTCTTCAAATTTGTCTTTAAATTGTCCATCTTAGCTTCCACAACTTCCATCTTAGCTTCCACGCCATTCATCTTAGCTTCTACGTCTTTCCTTAAATCATCCATCTTAGCTTCCATGCCTTTCTTTAAACCATCCATCTTAACTTCTATGTATTTCTTTAAACCATCCGTCTAAGATTCTATTACATTTTGTGCGAGTGACATTTATTGCACATGGTCTTGTAATTTTGATATATCATGTTGCATTTCTTCCTCTTCTTCATGAGTCATGCTAGAGCTTCCAGGTTGCTTAGTAGGTGTTTCCATTTTATTTCTTCAGGGCATCAATTACTGATAATAATGCTTCACTATGTCCTTTGAATTCCTTCAAACTAATTTTTCAAACCATCTTATGCAAAAAAAAGAAAAAATACACACCTTTTTTTTTCACTTTGTAGGAGCTTGATATTGAGTTTGATGTATTTCTATAATTTTCAATCTCCAAGGTCTGCAATTTCTTATTGAAGTAACCCTCTGAGTAATATTTCTATCTCTGCAAGTCTGATCAATATTGGATTCTCGAATGAAGAGTTATGACAAATCTCCCACGATGACCTATGTATAGACTTGTTCAGTAGAGCGAACTTGTAGATGTGTTGTAGGTCAATGTTTCAACCTTACGATATAAAAATGGTAACCAAAAAACCACATTCCATCCTCTTTCTGTAACTTCTTACGAAAATTCATTCTGATGCTCAAAGAGAAAGCTATGACAATTTTCATAAGGTGACCTGTTTGGAATGTAATTCGGGGGTCTTTAAAAACCCTAACTTCCTCAGATTATATCTCCAAAACTATAGCGTGAAAAGATCTAAAATTTTGGAGCCACCATACAGAATGATTTTTTCTCAAATGGGTTTTTTTTTAGCTTCTAAAACATTGTAGTGAAAGTGTTATAGCTCAAATTCTACAATGACCTATTTTAGATAAAATTTTGGAGCTTGCAAAAGCCCTAACTTCCTCAAATCATATCTCCAAAGATATGGCGGGACAAGATATGAAATTTTTCCCCGAGGTTCAGCGACATTTCATCTCAAATGGGTTTTTTTTAGCTTCTAAGACATCACAAAAAAGAAGTTATAGTGAAAATTCCATGTGACCTGTTTGGAGCAACGAAACCCTAGAATCCAAAGCTCTGATAACAAATGTTATGAAACCAGCTCACAAAAAGATAGAAAAGATAGATCAATGCCTTAGAAATAAGCCTCTTCGAGGGGGAAACCTCCTTTACATTACAGAAATTAACAATTCTTGGATGATTCAAATGACAAAACCTCCTTTCCATATATAGGAGTCTAAGGGATCACCATATAACCAAGCTGACCTAACAATAATAATATAAAGGCACAGAAATAACAATAGAGGGATTCTATGGGGCACAATAATAACAATATGGGGACAATAGGGGCACAACAATAACAATAAGGGATACAATGAAAATAGTAATTAGGGAATCACTAGTATTATAGGGACCTAACAATTTCCATTTCCATTGGTGTTTGAGCAATCTATATTGTAATTTACTAAGGAAAATCATTATGGATCGCATCCAGATAAATGTTAAACAATCTCGGGTTATAGAGTATATTAATGCATATGCTTTCCCATTTAATTAATTACTTTAAACACATATATTTCACTTCACTATAGGAATTACACACCCATTCAATAAACCTTCATTGGGGAACTGGTCCCATTATCCCTAGTCGAAGCCACTACCTAAATGAAAAAGGAGTTGTCTTAAGGTCCAGACTAAGTGGTTTTCCCACTGTGTTGAAGTAGCGATTTTCGAGGCCTCAACATTTTTTTGTGCTCTAATGTCTTACGAAAGCTCACATTATTGTACTTTTATAAATTTTTCAATAGAACAACTAGAACATTATTTAGGAATTTTCATAAAGAATTTTGAGAAGTTGTATTATTGTACTCCTTGAATCCACTTTGTGAGAAGGAATAAATTTCTACAATTTATTTTATGAGATAAGCAATGTGCATCTAGTATTTTTATCACTATACTTGTATTTTCTTCATAAATAAATAGTGAAATTATCTTTTCAAATTTCTTGTAACATGGTATTTAAAGAACAACGTTACATGTATTCATTTTTTATCATGTTGTCATTTCTAATTTAAATACATGGTAAGTAATTTTCCTTGATATTATGAATGCGATATGAGTGTTAGAGAATTATATATTATAGGGCAATGGAACACATAAAATATTGCAAAAATATAAACAGAAAGAGAATGCATAAAACAAGAGAGACACAGATATACGTGGTTCACCTAGTTTGGGCTACGTTCACGAAGAAACAACCATTCCTTATTTTTATATTATCCAGCAAACTGAAGAGATACAACCTATAGTAGATCCATTGTAATTCCCTCTTCACTCTCAATCTCCTCTCTCTTCCTCACTCAGAATATAGATATACGTAGACACAATACAGTTCCTCCATATATAGCGAGGGGTTTCCTTCTAGGGCAAAAAACCCTAAATTAAATATAACTTGTACAGTCAAATCTCTGCCTAATGAACAACCAAGATTGACTACGAAATTACAACATTTCACAAGGAAATTTTAGATCTATTCTTAGCTTCAGGGGCACTACCCCTGATCCCCCCACTAGGGGGGGCTCTCAAAGGTCGCGGCCACCCCCCCTGGACCCACCTGCAGTGAATATTTTATGGGCGGTGTTGCCACCCCATTACGAACTGGGGTCCAATGCAGCGATACCTTTGAATATAGAAGATAATCAGGCTCCACACCCAACAATTAGTTATACAAATTATTTTGATTAACTATTTAATCAAAGTAATCATCTTGAAATATTTTCGTTTCCATTGGTGTTTGAGAAATCTATATTTTCATTTACTAAGGAAAATCATTATAGATTTCATCCAAATAAATGTTAAAAAATCCCGAGTTATAGAGTAGATTAATGCATATACTTTCCCATTTAATTCATTACTGCAAATACATATATTTCACTTCACTATGAATAATACACATCCATTCAATAACCTTTCATTGGGAGACTGGTCCCATTATCCCTAATCGGAGCCACTACCTAAACAGAAAAGGAGTTGTCTTAAGGTCCAAACTCGGTAGTTTTCCCCCTGTGTTGAAGTAGTGATTTTGATGCCTTGAAAATCATTACTTCAACACATGGGGAAACCACCTGGTCCATACCTTAAGACAACTCCTTTTCTGTTTAGGTAGTGGCTCTGACTGGGGCTAATGGAACTAATTTCCTAATGAAAAGGTTATTGAATGGATGTGTAATGCTTATAGTGAAGTCAAATAGATGTGTTTGTAGTAATGAATTAAAGGGGAAAGCATATGCATTAATCTACTTTATAACTTGAGATTATTTAACATTTATGTCGATGCCATCTATAATGATTTTCCTTAGTAAATGACAATATAGATTGCTCAAACAACAATGGAAATGAAAATTTTTCAAGATGATTACTTTGATTAAATAGTTAATCAAAATAATGTGTATAACTCATATCACATTAAGAATATCAAGGAAAATTACTTGAGATGTATTTAAAATATCAATGACAGCATGATCATAAATGAATACATATAGCATTGTTCCTTAAATACCATGTAAAAAGAAATTTGAAAAGATAATTTCATTATTAATTTACGAAGAAAACATAGGTACAATGATAGGAATATCATATGGAAGTTTCTCAGCTCATAAAAGAAAAAACAATAGTTTATTCCTTCTCACAAAGATGATTCCAGGAGTATAGTAATGCAACTTCTCAAAATTCTTTATGAAAATTCCTAAACAATGTTCTAGTCATCATATTGAAAACGTATGAAAGTACAATAGTGCGAACTTTCGTAAGCCTTTCTTCATAAAATTCAAGACCTTTATTTGATACAACAAGTAGGATTTAATAGTAGAAAACAATTGAATATGTAGAGCATTCAAAACATTTAAACATATGCCTTCACCAATGCTTAAAGGAAAACAATTTTTTTGGTAGAAGTTTCTGAATGTGATTTGATGTCTTCATCAGCTTCATTTGCTCCATCAAATTCTCTATATGTTTGTTTTCCTGTTTGAACTGATATGTGAATTATCAACACAATTGTCTTCCTCTGTCATGAACCTAAACAAGAAAAAAAGGAATCCATAAGTTGGAAATAAATGAAAATGATAAGCAAGTTTTATTTGAAACAAATCACTTTTGCAGCAAACCAGGAAAAACGTAGAGTTGCAATAAATTATGAATACAACCATCATCGAGAGCAATGTGAGGTAATGCCTGCGATAAGACTAGTGATAGCTTTATAGTTTTAGTGCAATTCGTAATCACTTTTATACTGGGGTAGAACTTAGAATAATCACAATCATTTTAAAGCCTAGAGTATTATAAACAAAATCCAAAAGGGGGCATTCTTAAGACATATCGCAATCTGCATTGTGAAGGTGGATGCCTTGTTTATAAACCGTGTCCTTTTAAATTTTGTGATTGCGAAGTGGGGATGATCTAATGGTGACGTGGTGGATGATGTGGGAGATCAATGTGGAGGATGATGTGGCGAATGATGTTTTATCGTATATTGCAAAACAAGGGGGGGATTAGTGGTTTTTAGGAAGGGGTTCAAAGTGGTAAGTGGTTTGTGAAAGGGGGAGTTCAAAACAATGGAGGAGTTACACATAGAGATAGGGTTTAGATGCGAAAACAACTTTCTAGATGCCATCTTGTGAGAAACTTGAAATTGAGCGCAGAGGAGTCCAAAACCTTTATTTTTTGTCGATCTGGGTAGATCTGAGTGTAGGAATTTACAGGGTAAGTTCCTCAGAAAGAACACCAAAAGGACACCGCTCACAACCAGATCACAGATCAATACACCAATATTTTTGACGTGGTTAAAACCCTCAAAGAGGGAAACAGTCCACGGCCTGCGCCAACGTGGCTACTACAGGCAATTTATTAATCAAAGAATGAAAATTTACATAAGCTTCTCTTATGCACGGATTACCCGAACAATGACCCTCCATGCACTTTAAATAGAACTCATGGACCAATCGGGTGTCAAGCCACGGATCAAGTGTCGGTAATACCGAGGAGAGAGTGAACCGTCGGATCACTACATATCGTGACCGTCGGATTGTAAGTTACAAAATGTACAACGGTAAAGAAACACACTTTACCTAACTCTATACCTAACTCTATACTAGACCAAGTTGAACTTAACTATTTCCTATGTGTCGGAATATCCTAACATCCCCCTTAAGAACAACTTGGGATAGGATTGAAGGATTTACAAATATGACACAATAGGAGAAGGAAGGAGGCACTAGAGCCTATCCCCCCTTAGTGACAACTTCCTGAACTCCAAGCATATATCGAGGTTTAGTGAACTTCGCCTCTGTGAGAGCCTTTATGAAGATTTCTGCAACCTGATCATCTGTTGAACAATATTGCACTTCAAGAACATGGTCATGAATGAGCTTTCTGATGAAGTGCATGTGTAGTTCAATGTGTTTGCTACGCTGATGCTGGACTGGATCTTTGCATAGCTGAATGGCACTTTGATTATCACACCAAAGTGTGGTTGGATGCTGCTGCTCAAAGCCAAACTCTGATAGCATCTGACGAAGCCACAAGGCTTCCTTACTAGCTTCCACGGCACCACGATACTCTTCTTCTGCTGACGAAAGAGAAATGGCAGCCTGTTTCTTACAAGCCCATGTAATAGGTCCTGAACCAAGAGTGAAGACATAACCAGCAGTAGACTTCCGATCATCAGGGTCACCAGCCCAATCAAAATCAGTGAAACCGACTAATAGAGGAGTTGCTTTGGCACTGTAATGAATCCCAAACTGTACTGTACCTCGAACATAACGAAGTATTCTTTTAGCTGCTTTCCAATGACTTTCACGGGGGTTTTGCATAAAACGAGCAACAAGGCCAACAACAAAGGAAAGGTCAGGACGAGTATGGGTTAAATACAAGAGTTTTCCTACAAGTTGACGGTATAAGATAGCATCAACTTCAGGAGAAGTACAAGAGACTGAAAGTTTGACTCCAGACTGAAAGGGAGAAGGGGCTGGCTTACAGTCTTCCATGTGAAAATGACGAAGAATATCACAAGCATACTTGGACTGGGAAAGGGAAATACCCTCCTTGGATTGCAAGACTTGAAGACCGAGAAAATAGTGTAAGTGTCCTAAGTCTGTCATTTCAAATTTCTTTTTAAGGCTGGACTTCACATGGTTTATAAGGTTGGGATCACTACCAGTAAGAATAAGATCATCAACATAAAGAACAAGGATGATAAGAGAGTTTCCCACTTTCTTGGTGTAGACAGTATTGTCAGAATAACACCTAGAAAAGCCAGATTCTAAAAGAAAGCTATCCATTTTGGCATACCAAGCCCGAGGATCTTGCTTGAGACCATAAAGAGATTTCTTAAGTCGACATACAAGGCTGGAATCTGTTTGGAGGAAGCCAATGGGTTGTTCCATATAGATTTCTTCATGCAAGTCCCCATGCAAGAAGGCAGATTTAACATCCATCTGATGGACTTCCCATTTTAAAGAGGCAGCAAGGGAAAGAACAAAGCGGATAGAGTTCATTTTTGCAACAGGGGAGAAGGTTTCAGTGTAGTCAATGCCTTCAACCTGTGAAAAGCCCTTAGCAACAAGACAAGCTTTATGTTTATCAACTTTCCCATCTGGTCCATACTTGGTTCTGTAAACCCATTTACATCTAACAAGTTTGCGTCCCTTTGGTAGAGGAACAAGATCCCATGTATCATTTGCCAACAATGAATGATATTCTTCATTCATAGCTGCTTCCCAATGTGGATGGCCTGAAGCTTCTGCAAAAGTGTCAGGATCATGATTTACTGGAGCTTGAGCCAGTAAAGAAGAGGCTCTTTCAAACTGAGAACGTGTACGTCGCTGATCTGTAGGATCATCGGCAAGATCACCTGCTGCATCCCGAGTAGCACGGACCCATCTTGGAAGTTGAGGATCCTGAGAAGGTGGGGGAGGATTGTCATCCTCACTTTCATCATCTGAAGAAGAAATGTTTTCAAAAGTAGAAGAGATAGGAAGAGGTGGCACATCCGCCGGACTAGGCTCGCAGGCCAATTTATTTTCATCAAATTTTACATCTCTTCTAATGATAACATTTTTGGACTTAAATGGAATAAGTATATAACCTTTTACATCTTCAGAATATCCAACAAAAGTACATTTCTCACTCTTAGGTTCTAAAGCTTTATGCTTTTCATCTGGAATATGGGCCCATGCTTCACTTCCAAAAACACGAAAGTGACTTACATCTGGTTTAATGGAACTCCAAGCTTCTTCTGGAGTGATATTCTTTAGAACCTTAGTAGGAGTGCGATTGATTATATAATTTGCACAATTAATTGCTTCGGCCCAAAAACTAAGACTGAGTCCTTTAGATTGCAGCATACAATTAGCCATTTCCTTTAAGGTGCGATTTTTCCTTTCAGCTACACCATTTTGTTGTGGAGTGTATGGAACAGTATGTTGCATTTGAATTCCATTTTCGGTGCAAAAGTTGATGAAGGTGTTTTTAAAATATTCTCCACCATTATCAGTTCTTAGCTTAAGAATTTGATGTCCAGATTGTTTTTCAACAAAGGCTTTGAAGGCCAAAAATGTGTTAAATACTTCGCTCTTGAGTTTTAAGAAGTATACCCAAGTGCGTCTGGAGAAATCATCAATGAAAGTTAAGAAATACTTGCAGCCAGAGAATGAAGCAACAGGAAGTGGACCACATAAATCACTGTGCACAAGCTGTAAAGGGGCTGAGGCGTGCCAAGAGGCACGTTTTTCAAAACTGTCCCGATGATGTTTTCCGAGTACACATCCGGAACAAACACCATCTCTGCAAGATACCATAGGAAGACCTGTCACCATATTTTCTTTACATAGATGCTGAAGGGAGCGATAGTTTAGGTGACCAAATCGCTCATGCCAAAGTTTGCTCACTTCATCATTATGAGCAACAAATACTGAGGGAAGATTTGATGACCCAAAGTTGTGAAACTTATACAACCTTGTGGAATCATCAGCAATACTAGTAGCTAGAATCTGTTTAGGATCTCTCAGATCCTTGATTACAACATCATGAGGTGAAAATTCAACAATTTTACCTTCACCTGAATGAGTTATCTGATATACAGATAGAAGGTTGTAGGATAAGGTTGGAACACATAATACATCATTAAACTGACCATTGTCTAGATGAACAGTTCCAGTCCCTACAACATTAAGAGATCTATCATCACCAACATAGATATTTTTGGTGTTACAATCATTTAAAGAAGAAAACATGGCTTGGTTTTTGGCCATGTGATAAGAGGCTCTAGAATCAATGAGCCACTCATGAGAATGAGAAGAAGAAGATACATTTAATGCATAACCAGACTGAGATGATTGACAATGACATGCAGAAAGTGCCATTCCGGAAGTTGAAGTTGAAGTATGCTCCACATGGATGTTATGTTTCTTCATTGCGGCTTCCAAGGCTTCCATATTCTTAAAGCATTTAGATTCTAAGTGGCCATCTCGATTACAAAAGTTACAATGTCTATCAGTCTTCTTCCATTTGTTTTTATTGGTCTTATCATTTTGCTGAAATGATCTTTCATTTTGAGGCTGAGTTTGCTTAGGACCCTTGTTTGGTTTAGGACCATTCTTTTTAGGATATGACTTCTTAAGATTCTTTGAATTTGGTTGCTGCTGGGCGGCTAACGCTTTCTTGGAAGAGTTTCCAAGATTAAGAAGACCAAGGTGTAAGAGTTTTTCTTGTTCTCTTATTAAGGAATCACAAAAGGAGTCAAAGGAAGGGGCCTTGTAGTCTTTTCCTTGACAAATGAAAGCTTCCCTTGTAGAATGGAAAGTGGAAACAAATACAGAGTAGGCTGGTCCCAACTTAGTAAGGATGGAATAAATAAGGTTACTATCTTCTTTCTTAACCTTAACGCCTTCCAAGAGATATCTAAGGGTCTTGAATTTGGACAAGAAATCTTCAATGCAAGGAAAATTATTAGGATCCAAGGTAAGCAACTCATTTTCAAGTTGATGGGCTCTAATTTCATTTTTAATCCCAAAAACTTTAGTGATTTTTTCCAATGCTTCATGAGGAGTCTCAAGTTCTGCAATATGGAATCTAAGATCAGGAGAAATAGACATCCCTATCAAACCACGTGCTTGATCTTGTCTATTTTCCCATTTTGCAGCCTTGTCTTCATCTTTTGGTTTCTTCTCTTGGTCTGTGGCTATTCTGTAGAGACCTTTACTTCTAAGTAAATCTTCCATGTAGGCTATCCATTGGAAGTAGTTAGTGCTGTCAAGAATGACTTGGCATGGACTTTCCATTTTTTAAAAAAACTGAAGCTGAAGATGCTGAAAGTAAGTGTTCCAATGGATAGATCTCGAAAAATTAGGCTGTTTTAAAAAAAACGGCTCTGAAAAAGGCTTCCGGATGAAGAAGTTATGGCTTTTTGAAAAAAAATTGTTGAAGTTGCCGGCAAAGTGCGCGAATGTGCGGGAATGAAAAAATCCGCCCCCACAAAATGGAGACTTGAACCCAAGACCTCTACTCTCTTAAAATAACTTTGAACCAATTGATCTATACAAAAAATTTGAGAGAGAGAGAGAGAGAGAGAGAGGGGGGGGGGGGGGGGGGCCTTGGTTTGCGTGCTTGCCTTGAGAAAGCTCTTTTTCCCTACAAAACACAAAACACAAAACGAACACGAATATGCAAAGAAAAATGAACCTTGCGGCTCGAAGTTAGCTTTAGCCAAAAAACTAGATATTTTAAAAAAATGAACCTTGCGGCTCGAAGTTAGCTTTAGCCGAAAAACTAAATATTTTTCTCAATGTTTCTGATTTTCCGAGATCACACTAAGGTGCAGGGAAAAGAGCATACGCATGAGAAAAAATCATTCCTTTCTGTTTCTGATTTGCCCCGATCACACAGAGTCGCAGGGCAAAGAGCATACGCAGAAATGAAAGGTATAGATCTGGTTAAAAAAAAGGCTAAATAAACCGAAACCGAAATAAGCAGAGAGAAAATAACAGTAAACTGCAAAAACACTGTATACCTCCCGATCTAAAAAATGACGCAGCTAGGGCTACCAGAAACCTTTTCGCGTGAAACGAAAGGGGTTCCTCACTGGAACAGATGCTCCGAACGCAACAGAGCAGTCCTCTCGACCCGAAAGCAGTCAAAAACAGCAGATATAGGAAACGACAGCCGCATGCAGTTCTACCGGCTTCAGATTTGGATCACAGATCAATACACCAGTATTTTTGACGTGGTTAAAACCCTAAAAGAGGGAAACAGTCCACGGCCTGCGCCAATGTGGCTACTACAGGCAATTTATTAATCAAAGAATGAAAATTTACATAAGCTTCTCTCATGCACGGATTACCCGAACAATGACCCTCCATGCGCTTTAAATAGAACTCATGGACCAATCGGGTGTCAAGCCACGGATCAAGTGTCGGTAATACCGAGGAGAGAGTGAACCATCGGATCACTACATATCGTGACCGTCGGATTGTAAGTTACAAAATGTACAACGGTAAAGAAACACACTTTACCTAACTCTATACCTAACTCTATACTAGACCAAGTTGAACTTAACTATTTCCTATGTGTCAGAATATCCTAACACTGAGTTGTTTATTAAATTAACGCAAGTCAGGCTTTTATATCATAATTGGTATTAGGAGAAGAGGCAAAGGTACAGGTAGGGTTATGAAAGTTGCGATAAGACTCGATGCGAAATCATTCATATCCATTTAAATATCATGTCAGGTCAGGTGGCTTAATTGCAATCGCAAATCGGTCATGGTTAAAATTTTGTTATAATATGTGTCCCTCTGAAACTTGCGATTGTGGGGTCTGAGGTGATGTGGCAGTGATGTCATGAATTACATCATGATCTGACATGGTGGGTGACATGGCGATGACATGGAGTATGACGTGGAGGATGACGTCACATCACAATTAGCATGGGAAGGATATTGCAATCACAATTCAAATGAGGCACAACTCTTAGAGATTGGTGATTGTGTGAACACGATATTTAATTTAATTACATTGTATAATCTAGACAACCGGTTATATCACATATCGTAATTCATGGTGTGTAGTGGGGCATGGAATTTTGGAAACTATGATAACTCCGGACGTAGGGAATTTATGGAATTGATTTTACAATCTCATAAGGTTTGGGCTTAATCCCATATCATAATCGACGTTGAACAGGAGTATGGACTTAAGCTTTTAAACTTTTTTGATAGCTTGTAGACGTGGGGTTTTATGGAATGGATTTTATAATCCATCAAGTCCAGGATTTATCAGAATCAGAATCATGGAGTAGAGTGGGGAAGTCATTTCCTTTAAGAAATTTTATTATTTGCAATGTGGGGTATAGAATAGTGTCAGAGTTTGTGAGGATTTCAACCTTAGGGGATAAAAAATTATGATGTATTTTGTTCTTCTTACGAAATAACCCATATTATTTATTACTTAAGGTTTTTTAAAGCCTAATAATAAGTCTTGGTTCTGTGGGCTATTTAATTTGGTTTTTTGGGATAATCAAGGTTTAATACTTGGGTTTTAATTAAAAAGTTTAAGTAATAACATTTTGATTATAAATTTTTTCTAAAATTGAAGGGTCCCTATTTTAATATAATAATTTTCATAAGAAATTTATAATATATTAAAATGGGGGGATGTTGAATAGTACAACAATTGGCAATTCAATGGAAGAACCAGTTATCTCTGATAAATTATTTTTTCCAAAAATTCAGTAAAAATAATCTAAGAAGTGAAAAATACTTTTCGAAACATTTAGATAAATAAAATTACTCTGACTATAAAACTCATTAAATTTCATTCTTTTTTAAAAACCTTTTTTGAATGAAAAACACCTATTTACTTGTATTAGTCATTAACCAATTTATAAAAATAAAGTAGGGGGCCTTTTAAGACTTACCTTAAAATGTACTCATTTGTCACAGGTAGAGTCACTACTGCTACTAGGCATTCACAACCTTGATAGGGCTACCTTTTAACCAACAACAATCTAGTATCCCATCCATTCAATAGTCCAATAAGTAGAGGTATTTTTTTTTCTTTTTTTCTTTTTTGATGCTAAAAATCCATTGTCCTTGTTTGGTGGCCAGATAACAACAATGCCATTCACTGGTAATAATTAAACTGAGCTAGTTGGCTTGTGATGAGTTCCCTTATCTTATAATTAAAAAATGTAAGCTATTACCATGATTTGGTGTTCAGAGTGGTAATGTCAGTTTAATTGGTTCCCTATGAACATGGTAAGTAGGCTTGTGATTAGACCTCTTATCTTTTTAGATTTATTATATTTTAGAATTACACTCTAAAAATTCTCTTTTTAATGGATGGGCAAGATCATTGACTCCTTAAGAATTTTGGATAACAAATCCACGTTGAAAGTGTTCAAGTCATAAGATGCTATTTACTTTTTAAGGATAACCTTTTTGACTGAAACAAAAGTAAAAGGATATGATTTTTTGAGGATTTTTAAAAGATTTTACAACTTAATGGAAACAGCTTTCAGAGTTTTATAATTTTTATCTAATTTTGAATTTTGGAACCACTTCTTAAAAATTCCTACCTTCAAAATGAAAAATAAAAATAAATTCAAGAGATGTTTGAAAAGTCAATAGAGTACTATTTAACAATCTATTAACAAAATATGTAAAAGGAAAAATAAATTGCAGCAGGAGGTACAATGGGAGTGATTTTTTACAGATTTTATTCTTTATTCTATATTTTTTTTAAAGGAATTGAGAAAATATTTTTTTAAGATGATCCCATTTATAGGAAGAGAATCTCTCTTTCCTGATAAATCTTGAAGTATAAATGTAGGTGGGCTTATATGTACAACAATATGAAATGGACCAAGCCATAATTTCTTAAATTTGGTATGTTTCCCCTTTTCTTCGTGTGCTTTGTCCCACTTAATAACTAGATCTCCAACTTGGAAGGGTCTTTGTGTGGCTGAAATTGAATCAAAAGAAGCTTTCACCATCTATTGATGTTTGGTGTGTGTGAGTTTGGACTTTTCCCTTCTTCTAGTTTTAGGATTTGTGAATTTCTTAATTGCAATGAAGAAGAACGTGTTTCTTCAATAAATTTAAGTAGGGCTAATGAAGGAAGAGCTAAATGTGATGGAATAATGGATTCCTTCCCTTAGACTAGGTGAAACGGAGAAGTACCTATATAGGCCTTTTGAGTTATCCTATCATCCCATAGAGAAAATATTAAAGCTTTATGCTAGTTTCTTTGATTTTGATGTACAGTTCTTTTAATTATTGTAAGGAAATTTTTATTAGTTTATTCTACCAAACCGTTTCCCTAGGGATAGTAATTAGCAGAATATTTGAGTTTAAAACCTCTGCTAATTACAAATTCAATCATACCGGTACCCAAAAAATAAGGTGCATTATCAAATATAAGTGCAAAAGGAAAACCAAATCTTGTAATGATAACATGATCAATAAATTCAATAACAGAGTCGGAATTGAATGCAGTATGAACTCCTCCTCTTCCTATGGCTCTAGTATTCGTAGCTTCTAACAGAATGGGTAAACCACCTGGTCATCCATTATTCGATTCCTCTAATGCTATTATGATAGGTGACAAGTCTAACTCACATAATCCTCCGTTTCTTTTGAATTTTGAAATATTTAATAAAAATGTACATAGCTGCTTGGTAGATTTAGGGGCTTCTTCAAATATAATGCCTTATTCAGTTTTTCTGAAATTAAACATGTCACCCGAGAAAACTCCAGTTGACATTGTGAAACTCGATAGGATGAAAGTCCAAGGCATAAGAGAAATGAATCTAATTCTTGTTAGATTATCTTTGACTCTTAAAGTTTGTCAAATAATTGATATACTTGTCGCTGATATCCTAGATTTCTACAGTTTAATTCTTAGTAGAGATTGGTCAGAAAAACTGCACAGTTATTTTGCCACTGATTAGTCTCACTTATGGCTCCCATTTAGTGGAAAGCCGAAAGAAATCAAAATCAACCAGGAAAAACATATGAAACATTAAGTAACAAATTTTGAAGGTGAAAATGAGGCAGTGTCATTTAATAACATTCTTAGAAACTGCTCTACTGAATTAATTTTTGAGAATTTTAAAGCACAAACGTCATCATTTCTGAGTAGTTATGTAACTTCTCAAATTGAAAATTTTTCACAGACAAACTTTTCCAGAAGTGTAAATATGCTAGAAAAACCATTCCATAATTCTTTATTCTTGACACTGTATTTTGATGGGTCGAAATCAAACGATGGTGCAAGAACAAGTTGCATATTGATTAATCCTGAAGGTGTGAAGACAATGATGAATTGCAAATCGAAACTTGAATGCACAAATAATATTGCAGAATATGATTCATTAGTCCAAGATATGTACAAAGAAATTAGCCTTGACGTTAAATACCTTCAAGTTTATGGAGATTCAGAAATTTAGTTAAACAAGTAAGAAACTTTATGCATTGTATCTCTACACACTTGAAGCATTATCAGTGTTTGGTTCATTCTCTCACTTCACATTTTCTAGCATTTAGCATTTCTAATATTCCTAGGATTCAGAATTCTAGTGCTGACCTTCTTGCTAATGTTGCATCAAAACTGATCCCATCGGAAGATTATAGTCCCGATAGATTTTCTGTAGAATTAATCCTTAGGCCACTGATTGCCAATAATATCACCAATTCCAAGATAGTTAATGATGCTGAAGACATTTTAAGATTCTTAACTTCTGAAAAATGATACGATGACCAAATAATTGATGAAGATGAACATGACAACCAATTAAAACATAAAATTGAGGATAATCCCATACCCAAATCTATAGTTAAACTTGAGGATATCTATGATTTAAAAGACATATTTAAAAGAGTTACTAATTAAAAACTACAAATTTCAACTTTGAGATTTGAATTAATAAACCTTGAGATAGATCTTAAACCTTAGAACATCAATTTAGGACTTGGTCTCTTGCCTGAGTAAAAATTATCCTTCATCCATTTGTTAAAAAATATAAGGATGTCTTTGCTTCGAGTTATGAAGATCTCAAAACATTTGACACTTCCATCATTCAACATACAATTCTGACGACATCTAATGATAAACATGTTCAACAAAAATTAAGGAAAATTCATCCAAACTTAGAAAATCAAATAAAAAATGAATTAAATAAACTCCTTAAGGCTAAAATCATTTTTCCTGTTAGTCATTCAATATGGGTTTCCAGCTTGGTACATGTTAGGAAGAAAAATGATGATATCTACATTTGTATAGATTTTAGGAATCTTAACAAGGATGGTCAAAAGGATAATTTCCCACTACCCACTATGGAACATATTTTATGATCATTTGTTGGTTCCGAACTTATGTCTTTCCTTGATGGTTTCTTTGGATATAATTAAATTATTGTCCACCTAGATGATAGGCTAAAGAATACTTTCAGAACCAAATTGGGAACCTATGCCTACCAAAATATTCCATTCGGTTTAATAAACACAGGGGCCTCTTTCCAATGAGCCATGGTTATATGTTTCAAAGGTCTGTTAAAAAAAAAGTTTTCGTTCACCTAGATGGAATTATTGTTTATTCAAAGAACAAAAATAGTCATTTGCAGGAATTAAAACAATTTTGAACGCTATAGAAAATATGGTATTTCATTAAATCTAAAAAAGTAATTTTTATCTCAACTTTTATGATTCATTGTGTCAAAAAATGGAATTTACATTGACCCTGATAGAATAAAAGAAATTTCTCCAATTTCTCCACCATATAACAAAAAAAAGATGCAATCATTTTTTGGACAGATCAATTTTGTCAAAAGGTTTGTCCATTTCTCAAAAATTATTTTTCCGTTACAAAAGATTATTAAGAAAGACAATTTTTAAATGGGGTCACCATGAAAAGAAAGCATTCAATTTAATAAAATAGGAAATTATCGATGCTCCTTCTTTAAATACTCAGATTTACTTTTATCATTTCATCTTATACACTTTTTCTTCATCAACATATTATGTCACTGTTTTGACACAAATTAATAATTAGAAAAGTGAAGCACCCATCTCATTTTTCAGTTCAAATTTTCAGGGTGTTGAATTGAATTATCCATAAGTAAAAAAATAGGCATTTAGTGTATATAAATCTGTAAAGCATTTTAGACCTTTTCCCCTAAAAAAAAATTTGAAATTAATAGTCCCATTCCCAATAGTGAGATAATTACTGGTGCAGAAAGAATTACGAGAAAAGAGAGAAAATTGGGTAATGAACACATTTATGAGGTAAGTCTAATTGATGTTGATTCCCAATATACCGATTTAATTTTTTATTTAAAAAATGGATATGCTCCTCCTAAACTCAATTATAAAAGAAAAAGAGATTTACGATTAACAACAAAAAATTATGAGATTGTTGATAATGTGTTATTTACGAGAAACTATGATTCCATATTGTTAAGATGCTTAGAAAAGTTTGAGGCGGAGATAGTTTTGTAGGAACTTCACAACGGATCAGTAGGTGGAAACTTTGGAGGAGATACTACAGTGCACAAAATCTTACATGTTGGATACTACTAGCCCACTCTCTTCAAAGATACCCAGGCATATGTGAGGAAACACAAAACATGCGAAACTTCTTTTTGAAGACAAAGGAAACCAACTTTGCCTCTACAGCCAGTCAACGTAAAAGAACCTTTCGAACAATGGGGAATAGATATCATAGGTGGGATCGTTCATCATTCTTCTAAACAACATAGATATATTCTCTCTGCTAGAGATTACTTCACTAAGTGGGTGAAAGAAATTCCACTAAATATAGTCAATTCTAAATCTGTTATTGAATTTATTGATCAATGTACCATTACAAGATTTGGTTTGCCTTCTACACTTGTATTTGATAATGCATCTTATTTTTTGAGTATCGGTATGATTCAATTTGCAACTAGGAGAGGTTTTAAACTCAAATATTCTGCTAATTACTATCCCTAGGGAAACGATTTGGCAGAATCCACTAATAAAAATCTCCTTGGAATAATAAAAAGAACTATAGATCAAAATACAAGAAATTAGCGTAAAGCTTTAATATTTTCTCTATGGGCTGATAGGATAGCTCAGAAGGCATCTATAGGCACTTATCAATTTAACCCCATTATTCCATGACATTTAGCTCTTCCTTCATTATCCATACTTCAATTTATTGAAGAAACACCTTCTTCTTAATTGCAATTAAGAAATTCACAAATCCTAAAACTAGAAGAAGAAAGGGAAAAGACCAAACTCACAAACACCAAGCATCAATAGATGGTGCAATATTCTTTTGATGCAAGTTCACTCACACAAAGATCCTTCCAAGTTGGAGACCTAGTTCTCAAGGGGGACAAATCACATGAAGAAAAAGGGAAACATACTAAATTTTAAAAATTATGTCTTGGTCCATTTCAAATTGTTGAACAGATAAGACCATCTACATTTATAATTCAAGATTTATTAGGAAAGGGAGATTCTCTTCCTGTAAATGGGCTCATCTTAAAGAGATTGTTTTCTTAATTCCTTAAAAAAAAAATAGAATAAAGAATAAAATCTGTAAAAAATAACTGCCATTTTACATCTTGCTGCAATTTATTTTTCCTATTACAAATTTTGTTAATAAAATTTTAAGTAGTACTCTATTGAATTTTCAAACATCTCTTGAAGTTATTTTTATTTTTTCATTTTCAAGGTAGGAATTTTTAAGAAGTTGTTACCAAAATTGAAAATTATATAAAAATTATAGAACTCGGGAAATATTTTCCATTAATTTGTAAAATATTTTAAAAAACCTTAAAAAATTATATCCTTTTACTTTATTTTCAGTAAAAAAAGGTTATCCTTAAAAAGTAAAGACTGTGTTATGACTTAAACACTTTCAACTCAGATTTGTCATCCAAAACCTTTAAGGAGTCAATGATCTTCCCCATCCATTAAAAAGAGAATTTTTTGATTGTAATTCTAAAATATAATAAATCTAAAAAGGAAAGAGGTCTCATCATGAGCCAACTTAACATGTACATAAGAAACCAATTAAACTCACATTGCCACTTTGAACACCAAATCAGGGTAATGGCTTACAATTTTTAATTATAAGACAAGGGGTCTCATCATGGGCCAAATTGTTCAGTTTAATTATTACCAATGAATGGAATTATCATTATCTGGCCACCAAATGAGGACAATGGCTTTTTAGCATCAAAAAAGAAAAGAAAATAAAAAATAAAACTTACCTCTAATTATTGCACTATTAAATGGATAGGATACTGAATCGTTGTCGGTTGAAAGGTAACCTTGTCGAGGCTTTGAATGTCCACTAGAAGCAGTGGCTCTAACTGTGATGAACAAGTACATTTTAAGCTAAGTCATAAAAGTCCCCCTCATTTATTTTTATAAACTTATTAATGCCTAATACAAGTAAATAGGTGTTTTTCATTTACAATTTTTTTTTAAAAGAGATTGCAATTTGATGAGTTTTATAGTGAGAGTAACTTTATCTATCTAAATTTTTTGAAAAGTAGTTTTCACTTAGACTATTTTTAATAATTTTTTCGGAAAATTTCATTTATCAGAGATAACTCGTTCTTCGAGTGAATCGGCAATTGTTGTACTATTCAACATCCCCCCATTTAATATATTATAATTTTATTATGACATTTATTATATTAGAATAGCGACCCTTCAATTTTAGAAACATATTATAATCAAAGTTTAATAGTTAGGATTTTTAACTAAAACCCAAGTATTAAACCTTGATTACCCCAAAAAACCAAATTAAATAGCCCGCGGAACAAAGAATTATTCTTAGGCTTTAAAAAACCATAAGTAATAAATAATATGGGTCATTTGATTAAAAAAACAAAAGAAACTATAGTTTTTCATCCCCTAAGGGTGAAATCCTCACAAACTATGACACTCTGCTATACCCTACATCGTAAGTAATAAAATTTCTTAAAGTAAAAGACTTCTCCACTCTAATCCATAATTGCGATTGTGATAAAGCCTGGACTCGACAAGATTATAAAACCCAATACATAAAATCCCACCTCTGTAGGCTGTTGCAAAAGTTTAAAATCTTAATTCCATACTCTTGCCAAATGTTGATTGCGATATGTGATTAAGCACAAACCTAACGGGATTATAAAATATATTCCATAAATTCCCCACGTCTGAAGCTATCATAGTTTCCAAAATTCCATACTCGATACACACTGCCGATTTTGATATGTGATATAACCAGACCAAGTGAGATTATACAATGCAATTAAATTAAAGATCACATTTGCGCAATCACAAAGCTCCAAGAGTCATGCCTCATTTGAATTGTGAATGTGATATCCTTCCTCATGCTGATTGCAATGTGACATCATCCTCCATGTCATACTCCATGTCATCACCATGTCACTTGCCCCCTCACATCATGATGTTATTCGTGACATCATTACCAAATCACCCCTGACACCGCAATCACAAGCTTAAAAGGAACACAACTTATAACAAGTTTTTCACCCCAGTCGATTTGCGATTTAGATTAAGCCACCCAAACCCAAAATGATATTTAAATGGATATGAATGATTTTGTATTCGAGCTTATCACAACTTTCATAACCCTACCCATACCTTTTCCTCTACTCCGAACAACAATTGTGATATAAAAACCCGACTCGCCTTGATTTAATAAATAGCTCATATCTATCCAGATCAATGAAAAATAATGGTTTTGGATGCCTTGTGCTCAATTTCAAGTTTATCATAGGCTGGTGTTCGAAAAGTGGTTTACTTGTATAAACCCTATCTCTACATGTCACTCTATTCTTTCGAACTCCCATCTTCACAAGAAACTTACCACTTTGAACCTCCTCTGAAAAACCACTAAGACTCCCGCCTATTTTGCGATCTACGATAACACATCATTCGCCACGTCATTCTCCACGTAGATTTTCCACATCATCCACCACATCACCATGACATCATCCCACACTTCAAAATCGCAAATTTAAAAGGAAATAGTTTATAAACAAGCCACCCAACTTCCCAACGCCGATTGCGATATGTCTTAAGAAAGCCCCCTTTTCGATTTTGTTTAGAATACTCCAGGATTTAAAATGATTGCAATTATATAAGTTCTACCTCGGTCTAGAAGTGATTGAGAATTGTGTTAAAACAGTAAAGATCCAGGTTGTATTATCACAAGCATCACTGTGAATTCTTCTCCATGATGGTTGTATTCAAAATTTATTACAACTCTATGATTTTCTTGATTTCCTGCAAAAGTGATTTTTCAAATAAAACTCGCTTATGAGTTTCATTTATTTCCAACTTATTGATTCATGTTTTTCATGTTGAGGTTCAGGACAGAGGAACATAGATGTGCTGATAAGTGGTAGATTAGTTCAAACAAGCATACAAACATCCATAGAATTCGATGGAACAAACAAAGTTGATGAAGACATCAAATCACTTTTATAAAATTCTACCAAAAGAATTGTTTTCATTTAAGCATTGTTGAAGGGATCTATTTAAATTACCTCAACACTCTGCACAATAGATTCAATTGTTTTCTATTGTTTAAGCTTACTTGTCATATCAAATAAAGGTCTTGAATTTTATGAAGAAAGGATTATGAAAGCTCACAATATTGTACTTTCATAATCTTTTCAATAGAACGACTGGAACATTGTTTAGGAATTTTCAAAAAGAAATTTGAGAAGTTGCATTACTGTACTCTTGGAATCATCTTTGTGAGAAGGAATAAGGTGAGCAACATGAATCTGGTATTTCTATCATTGTAGCTTTGTTTTATTAGTAAATAAATAATGAAATTATATTTTCAGGTTGCTTATTTCATGGTATTTAAAGAACGATGTTACATGTATTCATTTCTGATCATGTTGTCGTTGATATTTTAAATACATGTTAAGTAACTGACCTTGATATTATGAATGTGATATGAGTTATACACATTATTTTGATTAACTATTTAATCAAAGTAATTATCTTGAAATATTTTCATTTACATTGGTGTTTGAGCAATCTATGATGTCATTTACTAAGGCAAATCATTATATATCGCATCCAGATAAATATTAAATAATCTTGGGTTATAGAGTAGATTAATTCATATGCTTTCCCATTTAATTCATTACTGCAAATACATATATTTCACTTCACTATAGGAATTACACATCCATTCAATAACCTTTCATTGGGAAATTGGTCCCGTTATCCCTAGTCGGAGCCAGTACTTAAACAGAAAAGGAGTGATCTTAATGTCTGGATTAGGTGGTTTTCCCATTATGTTGAAGAAATGATTTTTGAGGCCTCAACACCAACACAAGAAGAGTTAGTTTGTTGAAGGTATCCTTTCCCACTGACATAAGGGTTAGCTTGTTGCTCGATCATAGGTGTAGATGGAGGAAGAGGAGTAGATTGCGAGGTACTCATAAGAGAAGTACCAGATGCTATTCCTGAAGTAGATAAAATGGGATAGGTCCATAGACTAGAAGATGGACTAGAAAAGGTACCAGATAAAGATTGATAACCTTGTGTGATGGACAAGCTGCAACAAAAATGAGTTTCTAGTGATGTTGCAAATTTATGAGCCTAGGAATTGCAACGAGAATGTTGCAATTCCCAAGGCTACCAAATTTACTTATCAACTCGGGGTTCATACAAACTTGGAGGTGATAGTACAAGTAGAAGTGAAGGTCCTACCTATTGTCACTTGTTCATCTGGAAAGAGACCCCAGGGGTTCCAAGCTAGACTTCTATAGAGTCATAAGAAGCTTGATTCTTTGATGGAAGAAGAGCAAATTTATTCTAAGAGAACTACTCTACTGCAGTAATGAAGAAAAGAACATGTAATGCTAAAATAAGCAGAATTGATAAAGACTAACTAGATGATGCTATCTAAGTTGCAGAGGTAAAGAACATTAAACTATACTAAGGTGTAAGCAAAGGAACTAAACTAAATCTGTTTTCATGCAGAAGAGTAGTCGTAGATCGAAATTGGTGAAAGGAGGATGTAAGGACATAATAGTGCATAGGGACTGTTGGATCGATCAATGACTAGAAGATGGATGGTGGAGATCTTATCATGGTGGCTTAAGTGAATAGATTGATGAACAGGGTTAACGAACAGGATCAATGGCAAAGATTTTATCGTGGGCAGTTTAGTGAATAGGTAAACAAACATGGTAATGAAGTAGATGAATGGCAGAGATCTTATCATGGGGAATGAAGTGAATGGATGGAAGAATAGGGTAATGAAGCAGATGAATGACAGAGATCATATCATGGGTGGTTTAGTGACTCAATGAATGAACAGGGTTAACAGGAGATGAATGGCAAAGATCTTATCATGGATATTAAGTCACGAGATGGATGAACATGATTAATCAGAGGATGGACGACAGAGATTGTATCATGGGAAGAAGACGTGCGGAAAGGATGGAGCGGGTTTTAAAAGTGGTAAGTAGTTTCTCACGCGCCCTCAAATCTGTAAAATATATTTCTAAATTTCACACAATTAGCCTTATTGAGCAACATGTAGCACAAGAAAACCACTTTTCTTGCATGCTCTCAAGCAGATAATGGTCGTGCAAGAAACCACGTGAGATTGTGTGATAACCATTAGGTCAAGCTAGATAGATCAACGATGGAGATTGGCCGAGCTAGTTGGCGGTTGGGTGGTGCGATAGACGTCAGATCAGGTGAGGCAGATCGATGGTGAAGGTTTAAAGTGCATAAAGTGTTGAAGTGATGCGATAACCATCAGATCAAGTGATGCATATCGATGGTGGAATTTAAAGAACATAAAGTAGGTGGAAGACTTAGTGCGAGGTGGAAGTTGGATAAACTAATGAATCAGATGGTGATTGGGTAGGTTTGTTGTTGATTGGACAGTAAGGGTATTATGCATGAAGAACATCCTGAAGGAGGTTTCAATGAAAACAACGGAGAAACCAGCGAGGGTGAACAAGTAATTGCATCAAAAAACAAAATCCATAGCTCATGAAACAATGAGAAACTTGTGTTTTTGGGGTTGCTGAAGGGTCTCTTCCTCAAATCATGGTCCCAGAGGGAGGAGGTAAGGCTGAGATACCTATGGACAACCTTATGGTGATCTTCTTCTCTTAGCTAACCTGCGAGTTGAAAGCAGTCACAAATGGAAGTAAAATAAGGTGTAAATGATCTACTTTACACCACTGTAATGAAAATGCAGCTTCCTAAGAAAATGAACATAAAAACCATAAATCTACAATATACTACTGTAATGAAAATGCAACTACTTAAGCAAATGAATACAAAAACCATAAATCTATGCTATATTGTTGTAATGAAAATACAACTACTTAAGCAAGTGAATAGAACCAAAAATATATGCAATCATACATGTACAAGAAAGAGGAGCTTTTGCTGCTCGGGTTGGGCCCTAACCTAAGAGCTTTAGCCCTCTGAGTTAACTCAGTGCTAGCGCAAAACAAAACTCATATTTGTTATAAAAACCATGGATTACATAACAAAACTATCACAAGTCTTGCAGCTCAGAAATAAAGTATAGTTTTACAATAAAAATCTGAATCCTATTGAGGTCCTAAGCCTCTCTACTTATACATCTGAAGTCTCCAATGACTTCCTTCCCATTAGCAAGGCTTGGCTTCCCACTCAAGATAAACTAGTTTCTGTGACTTTCACTTGCTTGACTATCTTTTAGTCCTCATGATTTGGATGTTTCACTCCGAGATGATGGAGGAATATTTGAATGGAGGGGTAGTAAATGAGGAGGATTTACCTACGATAATTCGTCTCGCTTGTTCCATTCAAATTTTGACCAAGTTCTTTGCCATAATTCCTTGCTTTTATCCTTTATTCCTGCATTACATGCACATTATACCACAAAGAAAAATATCCAACTATAACTCATCTCATAAACAAAATATAATAAAAAGTATGCAATAAGTTATGATAATAGTTGGTTTGAAAAAACTAGCAAGTGAATTAAGGCCAATTAAAGCCCATATAATTACCCAATTATGAGGCTCATCATCACCTCCCTACTGAAAGTGTTGCTCATCCTCTGAGCAACATAGTCAATGTCCATATCCTTCTTGGCTTTGGTAGCCTCTCTGATAGCCCATCCTTCTATTGTGGTCTCTTCTTCTTGTTTATAGAAGCCTTCTTTCCTTTCTACTTCTTCCCACTCGCTCTTTTCCTCTTCTTCATTTCTCTCTTCTAGAATCCCTAGGAGTACTGGTGGACTAAGTTTTAGGCCTATCCAATTGACCTTCAACCTTTGCATTGATTGCTTATACATAGGTGTCCTGTTGAGTACCTCTCTCAACCTTTGAGGGGAGTGATATTCTTTGATCTTCAAGCTATGTGGTAGTGTTTTCCATCTCCTTTAGTAGGCATGTATATATCATCTTTTAGCTATATAAACATATCCTCAAAATGTGAAATTTCCTACTCTTGGGCAATACGATATCTAGGTTCTAGCTGAGGATCATTTGCAATTAGATTATGGGTGCTGATTAGGGACATGGGATTTGATTGTTCAGCTCTGATTAAAAGAGCTTCATTTTTCTCTCTGGATAATATTATTTTCATCTCTACAGCCCTTGACTTCTCATGGTTCATCGATGATTCCAAAACCATTAATTGTATATCTCCTAGTTCTGCATTAGGATCCCAAATATTCATGTCTGTGAGGGCCATTCTGTGCAAGTAAAACTCAGCCATTTTGGCCCTATCCTCTAGTGCACTTTGATCACAAAGATCAATAAACTATCTACAGTCTTGAAATGGCATGGTGCCCCTTTGTGCTAGTGTTTTAATATGAAATTGCAGCCATTTTTCTTTGAGGTAAAGAGCATAGGATTTAGCTGGCATCGTAGACTCGATGGCCTCCAAGGAGAGGCTAACCATACATGCTAGTTTATTTTCCCTTTCCTGCAACTGTCCTCTTAGGGGCCTCTAGAGACACCCTAGGTGACTCCTCCTTGTATTCTTCCCCTTCTATTTCAACACCTTCTTCCTCTATGTTTTAGCATCATCCTCCTCCTCTTCTGCTTCATCACATTCCCCTGTATTAGTTCCTTCTTCATCCATCTCATCCTCTGCTGGTAAGTCTCTGAGGACTGAACATTTTATAGGGATCCTGAGGTTTTTGGAGCGCATCCTCAATGAGGATCCTGTTCAACCCATGTGAACTAATTTTTGGGAATTTCCTTTCTTTACTTTGTAGCTAGAGTCCATGAGTGATTGCATCAGAAAATAGGGCATGTTGAGTCTTTGGTGAGCTGGTGTTTCTACTCCAAATCTTAATTCTTAAAGCATCCTAAAATGGTAGCCATAAACAACACTGTATCTACCCTCTCGTGAGATGTATTTGATGAGTTGGTAGCCTACCTCACTCCATGGGTATGGCAGACTGTCCCTCCTTACTCCCTTTTTATCCTCTATGGGTTCTTCACCTATTAAACCCCCTTGTCATCTTGCTTGTGGGGCTTGAGGAGGAAATGAGAGGTGTGACATAAGAATTTTAAATTCAGGAGAAAACAAAGTTTCCTGTGTATGTAATCCACTAGATTTTAGAGCACTTCTAGTTCATTTTCATGTAAATGGGGATGGATTTTTAGATCCTACCTCTTTATAAAGGAGATATTCCCTCTTGAACCCTTCTCTACCTATCCTATATATTTCCTATGTAGATTCTTTTTGTACGAATTCCTGTGCATGCTCCTGTAGAAATTCTTTTGTAGAATAATGGATCCTTGCTTCCAATGGATGGCCAGAGTTATGAGAGCTACTTGCGTGAGGGAGTTTCAAGGAGGTGGAATGCATGAATTCATGAAAACAATGTTTTGTTTCCCTTTATACCTCCTCATCATTCCCTCTCCTTGAAATAATCTCCCACAGTTGTTAAATCCATAGTTAACCACTTCTTGTCCTACTCCTCCTCTGTTCTTTGAGCTAACTACAGCCACATGTGAGAGGACACCCAACTTTGTATGTGATGACTAAATGAATATGGCGAAGTTAGCTAGCCACCTTTCACTTACAAACCAACTACCTCTTAACCTTTACAACTTTTGATCAAATGATGCATAGGAGTGAGTGAGTGAGATACTTACCTGTGGTCTTGATGCCATGTGGTAGTTGTCAAAGATCAAAGGTGTTGCATTCTCTATTTGCTTCATGGCAATTCTTCTTCATCCTATGCTATCTATTGATGGTTTCTTGGCTTTTGGAGCTATCTGTGACTAGAGATCTGATGATGTTTCTGATTTGTAGCTCTTGGATTACCACATGGCAATGTTTGGTGTCTCCCTTAGAATTTGTTGACCATTTTGCTGGCTGGTGCTGTGAGGATGCTGTAATGAATGGACAAAGGGAGTAGGAGTGTGTGTGGATGTAGGGATGATGGTATTGGATGAGGTGAGGGGTTAGATCATGTCTAGAATGAATTTTGGGGACCTAACCAAGCTACCATTCAGGAGATCCTGTATAAAACAAAATCTTCACCTAAATTGAAGCAATGAAGTGAAAAACAATGGAATTGATGGAGGGATGCATGGTAATGAGTGGAGGAGATGAATATATGTGAGACATGTTCCCTTTGCATCTTCTCTTTCCTCCTTGATTGTCTTTCTCACCCACCTACAAATAATAATTATGTCTTTTTTTTCTTTGTTTTATTATTATATATATTTTTAAAAACACCTAGTTTTCCTCTCAAAGGTTTTCACCGTAGATGGGATCTTCTCACTCTTTTTAATTTTTTCTCATTCATGGGCTGCCTCACGAGGTTTTCAACCCAAATATGGGACTTCGGTGCCTCATGGAGGTTTTCACCTGAATCCTTATTATTTTTTCTCTTTTATAGTGCCTTGATGAGGGAGGAGCTGGAACTTGCTCGACCACCATCACTATCTTATTGATATTGTCAATGAACTCTTGTTTTGATAAAGGCCTCTTATACATTTTCAATCGGTGTCCATTAACAAGAAATGGAATGGCTTCTTCATCTATAGTTCTAATTTGCACTGAACCATTATCATGGCATCTTTCCACCACATAAGGTCCAAGCCATCTTGTCCTTAGCTTGCCCTCGAAGTCTTTATACCTAGAATCATATAACAATGCCTAGTCTCCCTCTTGAAATCACTTCTCCTTAATATGTTTATCATGCCAGATCTTCCTGTGAAGTTAAACTATCTTTGTATGTAGGAGGGCCTACATTCTGAATTCATCCAAGCCATTCAAATGGAACAATATTTATTTTTTGTGCATGACTGAGATCCAAATCTAGTTGGCTGCCATCCTCAATGTGTTATATTAAAACTCAATGAGCAACAAATCCTTCTTTGCATAGACCAAATCATAGGGTGTAAATCCAATGGTCATCTTCTATGTTGTATTATAGGCCCATGTGGCCTCAACAGTTCCCCTCTACCCAATCCTTCCTACTACTGTTCACTACCTTGGTTAAGATCTTCTCTAGTGCCCTGCTGGTCACCTCCACTTGCCCATTAGCTTGTGGATGATAAGGAGTGGAGGTCCTATGGTTTATTTTGTGATGACTGAGCAATTCTTCAATCATGTTGGAGGTAATCTGGCTACCTTGGTATTTGACTATCTCTTTAGGGTACTGTTGAGTCTTGAAAATGTCATTCATTTGCATTACACTTTCACTATTATGTCCATTATATCACCTCTATTTCACCTCCATTTCACTACTATGTCACCACATTCATCCCACTTTCATTATCATTGAGCTACCTTTATGTTTTTCCAATATTTATTATTTCTAGGCCTTTTAAGTGAATTTGTGGTTAAACATTAGAAAATAATGTGCATATGCTTATACCTAACAAATGGGTTGAGTTTGTTGACATGTGTAGGTTGAAAGGAGACTTCTAGAAGACCCTTATGTGGCACTCTAAGGCCAAATTCGTATTTGGTTGGAAAGAATCATGGGATCATGAGGATATGTGTCACATCTCCTAATTGTATTGTAACTCTAAAAGACATGTGTCTTTTCAGTTCCTATTTTGATTAGGACTCTAGAGGTAGAGGGAGAGATTCATGGATTATCATTAATGAGATGGCTCTCATCTTTTTGTATAAATAGGAGGTCTCTCTCCTTCATTAGTTAGTCTTTTTAGTCTCTTTTTAGTCTCTCTTTGGAGAGCTTTGTTGTACTTTGCACTTTTGAAGAAATTGAATAAAGCTTTGATGTTCTCAACATGGAAGGAGATGTGAAGTAGATGTCATGGAGCATATTAGGATGTAAGTAGATTAGATTTCATTTTGTAAATATTGCTTTGTAGAATGTAAGGTAGATTAGATTTTCATTCATGCAATTTTAAGTATGCTTTGATTTCATAGGTAGAAGGGGGCCCCTGCCTTGTACAGTTTGAATTATTGCATTTTATTTTCTCCCGGGATTTGTTTTTATGTTTATGTATTTGCTTTACAAACTAATGGTATTTGAAGTTGACAGGTTCAAGCTGCTGCCTTTGTTTTTATAGCTGATTTTTAGTCTTATTTCTCAAAGTTCTGCTAACACATGAATGATCTTTTATCATAAATTGTTATCTTTTAAGGATCAGAATACCACTAACTTGCAGTTGGCTTTGAGTGCTTTTTAGACTATTCTTTCACTACTTTCTAATCATACTTTGCATAGTACATATGGCTGAAGTAGAGAGTTAGAAAGAGCAAAACGTTATCACTAGTCTTTAAGGTAGATTTTCTCATTTTTAATCACTTTTCTAATTCAACTTAAGCTACTTTCTTTCCGTGCTTTACACAGTACATGTGTTTGAAGCAGCGAGTTAGAGAGAGATAATCTTTATCTTTGGTTTTAAAAGTGACTTTCTTTTCTTTTATTTGCAGCAGCATGAATGGTGTCTAGTGCCATTGGAAGTGGTCATTTACTTTCAAGTCATTTCAAGTTCTTTGCTTTCAGTTTCATTTCAAGTTATTTCTTTCAAGCTCTTTCTTTGCAAGTTTAAAGTTTGATTACTTTCTAGACTTATTTCTAACTACTTCCTAATCGTGCTTTACACAGCACATGTGTTTGAAGCAGAGTTTTAGGAAGAGTTGAACATTATAACTGGTCTTTAAAGTGGTTTTTCTTACTTGTCACCTTAGAGCTTGACTACTTTTTGGACTTATTTCTGACTACTTCTTAATCGTGCTTTACACAGCACATGTGTTTGAAGCAGAGTTTTAGGAAGAGTTGAACATAAACTATAAAACAACGAAGTAAGAAAGAGGTTAACTAAGCACATATAGTGCACCACACTTCATCAGTTTACGATACCCGGATTGATAATTTATGTAGAGTAATTTAAGACGTTAAATTGACTAAACATTTTGGCGCCGCTGCCGGGGAAAATCCAGATGTTTCCAGCAATGACTTGTTGAATAAGATTCAGAAAATTGGAAGGTCTCTTGCTCAGAAAGACATGGCTGATCCCCCTAATTGTTTAGAGCACCCATATAGTGAGGATTCAGAGGATTTAAACTCTTCTCTAGATGGCACTGGCAAGGGTCCTGTTTGTCCACGCACGCCCTCTGAACAAAAAAAAAAAAAATTGCTGGAAAGAGGAAAGGTCTACCCTCCAATCAAGAGGTGGAACACTGTACAGAAAATAGCTCTGATCCAGTTCGGAAATTGGGTGAAGTGGTCAAAGAGATGGTTTCTGATGCACCAACAGAAATGGTTTGTGTTTCAGGAAAGAGCACAGAATATGGACTAAATGCATCCAAGATGAGTAAAGATGATGACGAGGAACAAGTTCAAACACATGTGAAAACCTGTACTTTTGAAGATGGTAAGTTGGCTGGTGATATTGGAATGGACAGAGATATTAAAGATAATAGTGCAGATGATCAATTGATAGTTGTGGAGAATTATGCAGGTGCTAAGACCCCTGATAAAACATTGGAGGTTGCATCCACAATGTGGAAAGAAGTTGAGCAAGAAGTGGTTGGAGATGGAAAATCAGTTCTCAGCACGACTTCATTTAATGATGCTCTCCATAAAAGTGCAGCATATAACCTCAGAAACGACCAAGAAAGAGATAGTGACCTGCCAGATGAAAAACACCTGCAAAACAATAGATCAGATAAGAAAAACGAATGCAAAAAGTGCAGAACAGAAAAAATTAACTCAGAGAAAAAACGCAAACAGCAGAAAAACGTCAAACATTACATGCTCGATTTGCCCAAATGGTAGCGAATTTCAAAAAAATAAAACATGGGTTTTGTTGCCAGGTGGGTTAGTTAGATAACCTAGAAACCGTTTGGAAAAATTCGTGGTGGTCTGGGATAAATGTTCGGTTCTTTGGAGTCCCTTTTTGGTTGCCGCGCGTAAAAAAATCAGTGTTTTTTTTAACAATTGTGACTACATTTCGTTTTCCCTGAGAAATCTGCTCAGATCCGGTTTTCTTGGCAGCCAAGTCATACACGGTGCGCTTTGATTGTTTGAAATAGTATGTCTTCTGCCCTTGCAAATCATTAATACATGTGTTGAACAGTCCGAATCGAAGACGGCTCTGTTTGATTTGGTTGGATACGGCTCTTTCACCTTCACCACATTTCCGTTCTCCACCACGTCACTTGTACCACGTCACCTGTACCACGTCTCTTGCCCTCCAATTCAACTCATAGTCAAAGTGCGTACTCAGGGCTGAAGGAAGATATAGAGAATGTAGTAGTTGTTCATTGTAAAGCTGGCATGGATAGAACAGGGCTCATGATATCGAGTCTTCTTTACCTCAAATTCTACCCCACTGCTGAAGAATCCATTGCTTATTACAACCAGAAACGGTGTATAGATGGCAAGGGTCTTGTTCTTCCAAGCCAAATTCACTATGTAAAATATTTTGAACGAGTTCTCACATATTCCAATAGTGAAGTTCAACCTGGTAGGAGATGTATACTTCGGGGATTCCGTCTTCATAAATGCCTTACTGGGTTCGACCATCTATTACAGTATCTGATCATAATGGAGTTCTCTTTTCAACAAAAAAAAGCATCCGAGGACAAAGGATATGATAGTTGCTTGCTTCCCCTTTGATGACCATAATGTTTTAAACCCCGCAGCTCTGTTTCAAACTCCACAGTTCCATTTTTCAGCCGAAGTTTGAGATGGAGAAATTTCTTAGTTTGTTCGCACACAGCCACTCCATTTCACAGTATTTTTTTACACTCTGCAATCCCGCAGCCATTTAGCGATCCCGCAGCCATTTAGTGATCCCGCAGCTGTTTTGTTAAACTCTAGGTTGTAGGTGTCATCAGGCAAAATAGGTCACATGGGTAGCTAGGGAAATGTCAGTACATGGATGGTGTCCTATTCATTCGGTCAAATTTGCTGAAAAAGACCTCGGTCAAAGGGAAGTCAATTTGGGTGTTATAACAAAGTCGCCACACTAAGTCGATGCATGTCAAGAAAAAAATAATAATTTTGAATCAATGAAATGAACAAGTTATTTTCTCACTTTTCTGAAGGTATTGATTAATTTTGGACTGATAATGAAATTGAATGGCTAACTTTTTATTCAAGATTTTTAGCTACAGAGCTGTTCCTCAATTCCACAGCCAGAAAAACCTCATTGTTCAAATCAACCTATCTTTCTCATACGAAATCAGATTTTGATGATTTAAGTACCATTGGAAAGATCTCAACAAGATCTATACAATGAGAAATATATCATTAGAGTTTGAAATGGCAAATAATGAAATAAATTGCTGAAAAGAAGCAACATCAACTTGAGGCACTAATTCCAAAGCAGGTATAAATTCTTTTGATTTTTCCTTTGAGAACTTGTTTCATTAATACAAATTCCTAGTTTTGTGTGTAAATATCATAACTAGAGAGATTGGCCACCTCTCATTTTTGATAATCTTACATTCCATTGCAGAAGAAGTATTAGTTTTTTTGCAAGTTCCAGGAGGAAGGACAAATGACTACAAGGGAATGATGTCTCTCTAAGAGACCAATTTGTTTCATAAGAGGATGATCAGCAACAAAGAGGAAATATGCTGATGCAAAATCAGATCCAAACACTTGAAAAACTTTCAGATATTATTGTCTCCATCACATCCATCCATCACATCCATACTTCATAATAAACCATTCACCTCATTCCACTCCATATTTTCCATTTTCATTCACATACACTTTCCATTTCTTTTTGTCCATTCACAACCCACCAATAAAAGCAAAAGGCTCATTCACATGCTTATTGCCATTATCATTTCTGTTCTCCATTGCCATTTTCCATGTTCACTTTCCATTCCTTGTCATTTTCATTCCGCAAATAAGCCCTGCTTCAATGAAAATTATTGAGTTCATAGTCCTTTGAGTCTAAGTTCTTTGTAAAAACACCTTGAGACTTGCATGCCTTAATGGCAAGTCCTCATGCTGACAAACAATGGGAATACATTAATGTCCCTTGTTCGTTAGATCTTCTAGGTGACTCGACATCAGCAAATTCATTCGTACCTAGCAAGATGTGTTTGGGCATCTTGACTCTCATTGTCATCAATGGTGAGAGTTCTCGTGTTGACTAGTGGCATCCATTAATGGCCACTAAGCCAACAATTTCCTACTATGTTCGACATCAGAACATCTTTTGACATAGTAGGAATTGTGCCAATGAGTTTTGAAGACATGAAGACTATTATTTTCAGCATTTTGGAGCAGATTCAGCAAGTTTTAGTAGAAGCAATAAAAAGCCATCTTATCTCTCTATCCATGACTCCTCTTGTTCAGCCACTTGAAGAAGAATATGATCAGAAGTTTTCAGCCACCACACACATACAACTCATCCATTCCAAAGGGTAAGTGAAGGTACGGCATTTTCTAACTTTAAACCATAGAATTCCATAAAAAGCTAGAATGATACTTGTTGGAAAAACATTTCTCTTCCTCATTTCATAAAATTGCCAATACCATCAGTTGGGGGGGGAGTACATTCATATTCATATCTTTCCATGTCCATAAAATATTCAAGAGCTCACATACTTCCAACATATATTAATTATTACATTGCTATTATGAGCATACAATGGCTTTTGAAAAAGTGCTTAAAGGATAAATTGGATACAAACAAAATCATGGTTGTCACACAAGAACCAACCATCATGCAATCCAATAAAGATATACTTTGCAACAATAATCAAAATATCATTATGCAAAGTTCAAAGATCAAAATAGAAGGCAACAAAAAAAAAAAAAAAATGGTTGTAACACAAGAACCAACCATGTTGCAATTCAAGTAAAACACTTTGCAGAAATATGAAGTTATCAAATGATATCATGCAAAGTTAAGCCAAAGCTCAAGGATCAAAAGAGTCAATGTAATATATGTTGCATGAGGACATGCAATAGCTTCAGTTGGGGGGTATGTTGAGTCTTGAAAATGTCATTCATTTGCATTACACTTTCACTATTATGTCCATTATATCACCTCTATTTCACCTCCATTTTACTATTATGTCACCACATTCATCCCACTTTCATTATCATTGAGCTACCTTTATGTTTTTCCAATATTTATTATTTCTAAGCCTTTTAAGTGAATTTGTGGTTAAACATTAGAAAATAATGTGCATATGCTTATACCTAACAAATGGGTTGAGTTTGTTGACATGTGTAGGTTGAAAGGAGACTTCTAGAAGACCCTTATGTGGCACTCTAAGGCCAAATTCGAATTTGGTTGGAAAGAATCATGGGATCATGAGGATATGTGTCACATCTCCTAATTGTATTGTAACTCTAAAAGACATGTGTCTTTTCAGTTCCTATTTTGATTAGGACTCTAGAGGTAGAGGGAGAGATTCATGGATTATCATTAATGAGATGGCTCTCATCTTTTTGTATAAATAGGAGGTCTCTCTCCTTCATTAGTTAGACTTTGCACTTTTGAAGAAATTGAATAAAGCTTTGATGTTCTCAACATGGAAGGAGATGTGAAGTAGATGTCATGGAGCATATTAGGATGTAAGTAGATTAGATTTCATTTTGTAAATATTGCTTTGTAGAATGTAAGGTAGATTAGATTTTCATTCATGCAATTTTAAGTATGCTTTGATTTCATAGGTAGAAGGGGGCCCCTGCCTTGTACAATTTGAATTATTGCATTTTATTTTCTCCCGGGATTTGTTTTTATGTTTATGTATTTGCTTTACAAACTAATGGTATTTGAAGTTGACAGGTTCAAGCTGCTGCCTTTGTTTTTATAGCTGATTTTTAGTCTTATTTCTCAAAGTTCTGCTAACACATGAATGATCTTTTATCATAAATTGTTATCTTTTAAGGATCAGAATACCACTAACTTGCAGTTGGCTTTGAGTGCTTTTTAGACTATTCTTTCACTACTTTCTAATCATACTTTGCATAGTACATATGGCTGAAGTAGAGAGTTAGAAAGAGCAAAACGTTATCACTAGTCTTTAAGGTAGATTTTCTCATTTTTAATCACTTTTCTAATTCAACTTAAGCTACTTTCTTTCCGTGCTTTACACAGTACATGTGTTTGAAGCAGCGAGTTAGAGAGAGATAATCTTTATCTTTGGTTTTAAAAGTGACTTTCTTTTCTTTTATTTGCAGCAGCATGAATGGTGTCTAGTGCCATTGGAAGTGGTCATTTACTTTCAAGTCATTTCAAGTTCTTTGCTTTCAGTTTCATTTCAAGTTATTTCTTTCAAGCTCTTTCTTTGCAAGTTTAAAGTTTGATTACTTTCTAGACTTATTTCTAACTACTTCCTAATCGTGCTTTACACAGCACATGTGTTTGAAGCAGAGTTTTAGGAAGAGTTGAACATTATAACTGGTCTTTAAAGTGGTTTTTCTTACTTGTCACCTTAGAGCTTGACTACTTTTTGGACTTATTTCTGACTACTTCTTAATCGTGCTTTACACAGCACATGTGTTTGAAGCAGAGTTTTAGGAAGAGTTGAACATAAACTATAAAACAACGAAGTAATAAAGAGGTTAACTAAGCACATATAGTGCACCACACTTCATCAGTTTACGATACTCGGATTGATAATTTATGTAGAGCAATTTAAGACGTTAAATTGACTAAACAGGTACCCAAATTTGTAGAATAAGTTCTCCCTTAGGAGCTCAACCACCTTCTCTTCTACTGCTACCTTAATCACCTTGGTTTTAGCCCCCTTAGTCAAATAATGATTGCACACAATAATGTGCTTCTTTTGCTTTGAAGGAGGGTTGATAGGCCCAATGAAGTCTATGCCCCACTTGTCAAATGGCTTGAAAGTCAGTTGAGGTTGTATGGGCATTTCATCTCTTGGAGTAGGCTTTCCCATCCTCTGCCACCGATCACATTGACTAATGTACTTTTCACATCCTGATGAAGAGTAGTCCAATAATAGCCTGCTTGCAACACTTTGAATGATTTCCTCCTTGTTGCAAAGAGACCTCCACAAGGCCCATCGTGCCAGGTCAGAAGGATGTCAAAGACTTCCTCTTCCTTTATGCACCTTCTCAGGATTTGATCTGGACCAAGTTTGAAAAGATTGCCCCTAATCCAGGTGAAGGGGGCACTCTTTCTGACTATCTTGCTCTTTTATATGGAGGGAAATTTTGGTGGAAGCTATGATGATACCAAATAGTTTGCTATATCAGCAAACTATGGGGAGAGAACTGAAATAGAAAATAAATTCTCATATGGTAACTGGTCATCCACCATTCCTTCTTCAACTGTAGGCAGATTCATTCTAGATAGAATGTCTGCAAAAACATTTTCCATACCAGGCTTATCAACAATAGTTTGATCAAACTATTGTAATAAAAGCAACCATGTTATACTTCTAGCATTTACATCTGGCTTGTTCATTAAATATTTTATTGCAACTTGATTAGTATGCAAAAATGTTTGATAGCTTGTAATGTAATGCCTAAATTTGTTTAATGAATGCACAACAACTAGGAGTTCCTTTTCAGCCACAGTATAATTTAGCTCAGCCTTTGATAGGTTCTTACTGGTAAAATAGATGGCATAGGAAAATTTCTCTTCTTCCTGACCTAAGGTTGCTCCTATGGTTTTGTGTGAGGTATCAGCATGAATATGAAAAGGGAGGGCCTAGTTTGGGCCTCTGATAATTTGTGCAGTGGTTAACTTACCCTTTAGAACATCTAAGGCCTCTTGAAAACTTTTTGACCATATAAACTCAGAATCTTTGGCTAAAAACCCAAAAAAAGAAGAGGGAAACTTGCTGAAGTCCTTTATAAACCTTTGGTAGTGTCCATATAACCTTAAGAAACTCATGACATATCTCTACTATTGTGGAGGTGGGAACCTTTGGATGATTGCTATTTTGGTTGGGTCCACCTGCAGTCCTTTCTAAGACATTGAATTACCTAGCACAGTCCCTTCAGTCATTAGGAATTCACATTTTTCTGGGTTGAGAGATAGATTATTTCAATGCATATGTGTAATACCTTGCCTAGGTTAGTCAGGGCTTCTCAGAAATCACAACCATAAGGTGTAAAATCATCCATATAAATTTCTACTACATCATGTACTAATTTAGCAAAAATATTCAAGAGTGCCCTCTGGAAAGTGGCAGGGGCATTGCATAAGCCGAAAGGCCCTATAGGCAAAAGTACCCCAAGGACAGGTGAATGTTGTCTTATCCTAGTCTTTTGGGCATATTTGGATTTGGTTGTACCCACTGAATCCATCTAGCAAAGAAAAGAACTTCTTCCCTACCAGGCCATCTAACACTTGGTCAATGAAGTTTAGGGGAAAATGATCCTTCTTTGTGGTTTTTTTCAACTCCCATTAATCTACACAAATCCTACACTTACAATTTTTCTTGGGAACTAACACTAAAGGAGAGACCCACTCACTGGCTGAGATAGGGTAAATGAATCCTGCATCTAGTAGTTTTTGTAGTTCTTCTTTGAATATGTCTTTAAGAGATGGATTCATCCTCCTTTGTGGTTGCCTAACTGGTTTTCAACCTTCTTTGATGTATATGTTGTGAGTACATACTGAGGGGTGTACTCCCTTCATTTCCTTTTAACTCCAAGTCAAGGCTTCTAGGTTTTCTCTCAACATGTTGCACAACTCTTCCTCTTCAACAGTAGACATAGATGGATTAATTTTTAAAGTTTTCTCTGGGCCGAATTCTATGGTTTTGAAATGGAGTGGGTTGGAATTGGCCAAGCATAAGTGAATTGGATAATTGTTCCAGGTTTCCATTATTTCTTCTTCTAATGGTAATGAACTAGGAGTTGGAGTTTGGAGCAGGTGTTCAATTAAGTCATCCTCATCTTGTTGTCCTCATCATATGGTTGCTTCCAAAGCATAAAGTTTGGTAGAATAAACCTCAAATTCCTCCTCCTCCTCAACCATAAAGGTAAATCATGCTGTAGGGAAGGTTGAGAAGGAGGGTATAGGACTAAATGTTTATACATATGCCCATTCTTGATGGTCATATTCGCAGCTTTGCAACTATTATAAGCAACAACTGTGTCCAACCATGGCCTCCCAAGGATGAGAGGGTAAATTGTAAGCTTCACGTTATGCCGGAGAACTAGAAAATATGCAAGGTACTCCCAGGAGTCAATGGAGACCATCACATCCTTCACAATTCCTTCAAGGATGACTGTGGAACAGTATGCAAGTTGCAAAACTGTTGTGGTTTTCCTCCATGACCCTTGGAGGTTGAGCTTGAGCATGGTGTCCTTGGTCATCACATTAATAGTAGCCGCAAGATCAATTAGAGTGTGTGGGACAATGGTGCCATTGATGTGCACATCTACTACAGGGCTTCCAGGGTCCAAATATTTTGGACATATTACCTACCCCAACATTAAGTCAGACAACTCCCTAATGAAATTAATGGTAGGGGAATCCATTTTTCTTCTTCCTAGAATCTTGAAGCCCTTCTCCTGAATCATCTTATTGTAAATGTGAACAACTTTCATTGCTTAGAGAAGGGGGATATTCACACATAGATTTTTCAATTCTCCCATAAGTTCAGTTTCTTCTAAGGTAGGCTAGAGTGGTTGGGCTAATCTCTCACGAAAGGGTGGATTTACCTTAAGGTTGTTTTCCTCTCTTTTGTCCTCAACCTCCATATGTGGAGAGGGATGTTGGTTATCAGGGATAATTCTCCCAGATCTTAGGTTGATCTCCTGGATTTCTACAACCTAAGCTAGATATGATGTCTCTCCACTGTATACTTGTTGAGCTTACCAATTATTTGGGTTCAGATCTAGCTGGGCAGGCATCTAGGGTTTCTTACATGTAGAAGAGTGCAGTAGTTGTGGTTGGGTAGGTGGTGGAGGCAATAGAGCTGGAACATTGTTGAATTTGGGCCTCCACCCCTAGAGTGGCATATTCCACTGATGCTGAGGGTGAATGTAAGGTTGAAATGACTAGATGGCTGGCTAGGAGTGATACTGAGATGCATAGGACTAAGGAGGGGGTGTAGATCAGGAAGGATGAGTAGGGGGTCCCCAAGATGGTATAGTTGTGGTTTCGTTAGGGTTGTCATATGCATGGGATGACCTTTGCATACCCTGCTAGTATGGTCTAGGCCCAGGAGGTATCCTTTGGTTGATGTAGCAAAGCTACTCAGTGTCCCCTTCAGCTCTTTGATTTACAGTTTTGAGTCCAAGTAAAGAAGGGAACTTTTCTATGGAGTTGTTTTCTTCACAGATGGAGCAAATCTTAATACAGTTCAATGTACATTCGTTCCTAGGGTGCCTCTTGGTGCATCTAGGACAAAAGATGGCCAAGGATCTCTCTGCTTCCTCTTGCTTCCTTTTGATGTTCATGGCATCCAATTTCAAGGTA
This sequence comes from Pinus tabuliformis, assembly GCA_031772625.1. Lineage (NCBI taxonomy): Eukaryota > Viridiplantae > Streptophyta > Pinopsida > Pinales > Pinaceae > Pinus > Pinus tabuliformis. Next base: position 288,948,873 of record CM062815.1, on the reverse strand, counting down.
AGGGTTTGCAACATATCACTTTTGAAATCTTCCAGCATATTTCCAATTTCTCCCTTGATGGATGAGTTGGACGATGATGTACTGGCCATAGCTTGACTACCAATACCATTTTTCCTGGTTTCCCTAGAATGGTTTCTAAAGACAGTCTTGATATCCTCATAGAGTAATTGGTAGATATCTCCTCCTGCTACCATATGTAAGGTATCCAAAAGATCCTCCCTTACTCCTCTAAGCAGGACCAGCTTTAGTAGCTCAGGGTCAAGTGTGCACCTAGCCCTTTTATAACTAAGCTAGAATCTTTCTTCGTAGTCTTCTAAGCATTCATCTTGGCCTATGGTCATCCTCAAAATCTCTTCTTTCGTATCCTTTGACCTACATTAGTCCCTATATTTGTTGTTAAAAGCTTGTTGCGTCTGAACCCAATTTGTGATGCTATCTCCAGGTAAACCCATGAACCAGTGCAATGTTGCATCCTTAAGGGTAGATGGAAACATTATTAACTTTTTCCCATCATCTGTATAGTCATAGGTTCAGCATATAACAAAAAACTCAAATAGGAAAGTGTCAGGGTCCTCCGTGGCCAGGCCATGGAAATGAGGTAGAGCAAAGGGGCTTATATTCTTCATCACAATGTCCCCATTGGTTTCCCTGATGGTGAAGGCACACTTAATTATCTCTCTATTCCCTCTATCATTTTGGTTTTCAACCATTGGTTCAGTAATAATGGGTTCCTCCTCTTCTTCTTCCCTTGTAGGTTCTTCAAATATGTAAGGTTGCTCACCTAAAGGGTCCTCCAATTCACTGTCACTGAAGAAAAGAGGAGGTTGACTGTTGGATGCAGTGGGGGTATTTGATAAGAATTTCCCTAAATTGTCCCTATTCCTATGAGCCATGAAAGGAAATGTTTTTGGGTTGGTTTTTGTAAGATTTTCTTTAAAGCTAGAATTAGTTTGCATAAATGAAATTGCTGATTGAAGGAAAAATTACTGACAGAAAGAAAACTACTTGCACAATGAAATTACTGATTGAATAAAAAGATATTGACAAAAAGAAAACTACTTGCAAAATGAAATTGTTGATTGAATGAAAACCACTAACAAAAAGAAACTACTTTTTCAATTGAAATTCTACTTGCAGAATGGAAAGGAAAGTAGATAATGACAACTGAAAGAAACTAAGAAGCTAGATTACTTTTGTCGAAATAAAATAATGGAAGAAAATTGGAGACTAGAGATAGAAGAAAGCAGTAATCACATTCTACTTAGACACCTCCATGACAACGATGCCAAAAAGTTATGAGCCTAGGTATTGCAACAAGAATGTTGCAACTTCCAGGGCTACCAGCTTTACTTATCAACCTAGGATTCGTACAAACTTGGAGCTGACAGTGCTATATGTAGAAGTAGAAGTGAAGGTCCTACCTGTTGTTACTTGTTCATTTGGAAAGAGACCCTAGGGATTCCAAGCCAGACTTCTATAGAGTCAGAATAAGGTTGATTCTTTGATGGAAGAAGAGAAAAATTATTCTAAGAGAACTACTCTACTGTAGTAATGAAGAAAACAACGTGTAATGCTAAACTAAGAAGAATTGCTAAACACTAACTAGATGCTGCTACCTAAGTTGCAAAGTTAAAGAGCATTAAACTATACTAAGGTGTAAGCAAAGGAACTAAACTAAATTTGTTTTCAAGCAGAAGAGCAGTTGGAGATAGAAATTTATGAAAGGAGTACAGAAGGATGCAGTAGTGCATAGGGACCATTCAATTGATCAATGACCAGAAGATGGTTGGTGGAGATCTTATCATGGGGGCTTAAGAAAATAGATGGATGAATAGGGTTAACGAATAGGATGAATGGCAGAGATATTATTGTGGGTAGTTTAGTGAATAGGTGAACAAATAAGGTAATGAAGCAAATGAACAATGGAGATCTTATCACTAGGAATTAAATGAATGGATGCCCGAATAGGGTAACGAAGCAGATGAATGACAGAGATCATATCGTGGGTGGTTTAGTGACTCAATGAATGAACATGGTTATGTTGAGGGCCCCGAAATCGGGTCGACAACAAGGGGGATACCCACCCGGTCGGGAACTTGGTTGGCGGCTCCTTGCCCGTTTGGAGTAGCGGGTCCGACTGGGGATAATGGGACCAGTTTCCCAATGTGAGGGGCGTGCGTGTGTGTGTAGAGTTTGATGGTATTGATCTAGAGGTATTCTAAGCTAATTTTAATTCTAACTTCTAAAGTAACTCTATGCTATTGTAATCTAATGGAAAAACAATACATCTAGTCTACGCTAACCCGGGGTATTTTCTTCTATTATGCGATCTAAAAAGATTTCGAACAACAGCTGGTAATAAAGATCATTCAGCTATTATAAGAATATAAATCAATAAAGATAAACCATTCTGCATAAAAAGTTAGGCAAAACAGTTGTGAACATCATATTGCATAATTAGTTATTCATATGTCAAGCACAAATAAATGACTCCACCGTACAGAAGTGCCAAATGGTAATACACACATTCATACATTAACATATAAAGAACTCAGCTGCATATCACTTTAGGAATATAAGCAGAAATTAGTCAAGAGATAAAAGTACCATTTATGACTGATTTCACTAATAAACTTCAAGCAATAACAATTTATTTCTACTTGTTCTAATATCTGCTAAGAGTACAGAAGTGAAACATCAGTAACAGACATTAAAATGCAAACATAAATAAATCTCGATCCATCCATTCATCAAAAACCCCCTCCGAGGGTGCAAAAGTGCATGTTCTGAGGACAAGTTTTTTGACAGATTTCTGGACCCTTCTCCAAATGCCATGAGAAGGGTTAAATACTACTAACTAATTAATCTTAATTACACAAATTTAGGGAACGGCTTCAAATGACCGCCCTTTTACTAAAAGCAAATTTATTTCTAAAAATCAAATCTAATTTCTAACCGTTTATGTATCTGCTCCTTAGTGTTGTAAGCAATGCGCTGTTCGCCCTGAAAGAGTCGGCTGGTTGTTCTTTCCTTTTGTTCGAGCTTGAAAATTAGAAATAACAAGAGCTGGCACCTCTTTCTGACAGATTAGAAGATATTTTCAAAAACCTTTCTCTAGCCGAGTGTATTCACTGTGCGTATACTTAGTACAACCCAGGTTCCTTTCGAACTGATTTTAAGTTGCTATTTCGGTTTCCGGTCGTGTGAATGACTCAATGAGTTAGGAGTCGCGCTGTATGGACAATCCCCTATATCGAGAATTGCTTCCGTTCTTTGTTCCAGGCTTTTCTGGAGCGTCCTCCTTCTTTTGCGTTTCTCTTTCTGTTTTACCAAGTCTGAGCTTCAGGATCTTTTGCAAACATGCTGCTTTTGTGCGCCTTTGACTCTGAGTCTTGGATAGTCTATTTTCATCAGTGCCTGTTGGGTGATACTCTGGAATCCGCAGTTCTGCTGCATGCGGCATCTATTTGCGGAGGCATCTTCTCTCTGTTATCTTATTGGCGCTTTCCCCTTTTCCTTAGATGTTTCCTGCATATATATTTATATCAGTTGCATGTCTTGCAGTTTACGCAAAGAAGAAGGGAAATGACGAAAAGATTGACATGAAAGCATTAAATTCTAATGAATGCGTAATTCTGACATTCATCATGACTTGACTCTTCGAAAAATGCGATGCAATCATTTCTGGATACTCAAGCATGCGGTCATTAATTTCCCTTAAGGCGCGTGCTCAATTTTGGGTCTACCGCGTATGTCGGAGAATTCTTGCGATGAGTCTTTTCTGCGATTGGTATCGCAGTATCGAGGGCTGCGACGTCATTAAGTGTTATCGCAGATCACAGATCGCAGATTGTTAATATCGCAGATCGCAGATCACTAAATTTTCGCCTTATCACTCTGTGCTGCTTATGCGACATTGCGACGTGCGACGTCGCATATCGGCCGTCGGCGATTCCTTAGGTTTTCCCCTTTTGAGCTCTTTTAATGCACGCGATGCGATGGGTTCTCGCGTCACTCTTTTTCAGTTTATTTATGCGCTTTGGGAAAACGCTTCTTTCTACCTTTGCGACGCGATATAGCTCTTAGGGAGTTAATACAAAAAAAAATTTAAACAAAAATATTTTTTTGGATTTTTGGTTAAGGGTCCCCCTTTGTTTGATGTTATTAATAACATTAAACAAAGAGGGGGGTTGTTGGTGACCACAACAATGGCGATTCACTGTGAAGAACCAGTTATCTCTGCTTTTCTATTGACTGTTCACTTCCGAAACAGCAAAAAAAAAAATTTATATGTCTAAAATTTGTTATGGACAGATAGAGTAGATTACCCCTCACCTCGTCAACGATTCTTTGTCTCAACCTTTTTATATCCCAATTGCTTGCCTCCTCAGGCTTTTTCTTGCATTCGCACCAGACATTACTTGGTCTTGATTAAAGATAAAATAAGGTCTTCTTTGTGTACTGGCTTAAAAGTATGCTCATTTGTCATAGGTAGAGCCTCTGCTGCCCGCAAGCGTCCATAGCCTCGATAGGGTTACCATGTTATCCAGCAATGATCCTTTTTCCTGCTTGAGGTTACTCGCAACATTCCAAAGAAAAATCCTTTTTGACACACTTTTCCTTTCTTTTTTTTTTTTTTTAATTCTCTAAAGAACAATGTCTTGGTTTGGTGGCCAAATTATGACACAGTCATTCACTTGATTTACACTTTTGCTAAACAAGCCGGCTCGTGATGAGACCTCTTGTCTTTTGATTGCAACAATCTTAAGTCGTTGCCCTGTTTTGATAGACAGTATTGGCAAAGTCAGCAAGTTATAATATCTGTGATCATGATAAGCCGGCTCGTGATGAGACCTCTTATTCTTTGAGATATACTGTTTTCCTTGGATTGTTTCTCTGAATGCTGCAATTTCCTTTTAGCAGGGAGGAAGTCATTGTTTTTCCTTAAGAAAGCTCTGGACGACAATAATAGAGTTTTTGAAAACAACAGTTTTGCAGAGAATACTTATTTTATTATTGATGATACTTTTCATTGTGCTGATACAAAACAATTCTTTACCAAAGGTTGCTTTCGTCAAAGTTTTTTGAGGTTGAAACTAATATCGTAATCAGGGTGAAGTTAACTCTATTTGTCAATAATAAAATTCAGATTTTCAAAAAAATTTGCTATTTGTACAAGCGAAATCAAAATCTGATAGAGAATTGGCGTGCTCTTTCATGAATCCTTTTTAAATGATCATTTACAACGGGTTTTATTCATAAAAAGAAAACAAAGACAAACAAAACAGAATAAAAACTAAAAATTAAATCTATCCTACAAAAATTAGAAGAATTCTCTTCTATGGAAAATATATTTTGAGAATTTGTCCATTCACAGGCAGAGAATCTCTCCTGCCTGTTAAATCCTGCAACACAAAAGTTGATGGGCCTATGACCTCTACAATCTGAAAAGGACCAAGCCACAGCTTCTGGAATTTCGTATGTTTGCCCTTTTCTTCATGTGCCTTATCCCATTTTAAAACTAAATCTCCCATCTGAAAGTTTTTTCTGGTCATGATGTTTGAGTCGAAAGAGGATTTTATTAGCACCTGGTGGTGAGCATGGGTTTTCTTAGCCTGTTCTCGTCATTCTTCTAGTTTGATTATTTCCATTTGTCTTAATTGTAAGGAGGAAGTAGGTACTTCATCAATGTATTGTACTAAGGACAAAGAGGGAATGACTAAGTGAGTAGGAAGAACTGCTTCTCCCCCGTAAACTAAATTGAAGGGAGAAGTGCCGATAGAAGCTTTCTTTGTAATTCTATCTGCCCATAAGGCGTTTACTAGTGCTTTGTGCCAATTCTTTTGGTTTTGGTCAACTGTCTTTTTAATAATCCTGATTAGGTTCTTGTTTGTCGATTAAGCCAACTCATTACCTTGCGGATAGTAATTGGCAGAATACTTCAGTTTGAACCCTCTTTTGAGAGCAAACTCAGTCATGGTATTTCCAGAAAAATATGATGCATTATCAAACATTAAGGCCGTTGGCAATCCAAACCTAGTGATGATAAACTGATCTATGAATTCAATAATGTTTTCAGAATTAGCTGTCTTGAGAGGAACTGCCTCTACCCATTTGGTAAAATAGTCAGTTGCTATGAGGATATACCTATGCTGTTTAGAAGAGTGAGGAACGATCTCACCTATTATGTCCAGGCCCCATTGACTGAACGACTGCTCGATGTTAACCTGCTGCAGTGGCATGGATGACTTCTTTTGTTTCCCTGCAGCAGTCTGGCAGACTGGGCACTTCCTTACGTGATTGTATGAGTCTTTGAACAACGTGGGCCAGTAATATCCTGCACGTAAGATTTTATGTGCGGTGGCTTCTCCAGCATAGTGTCCACCTGCTGGTCCATCGTGGAGTTCCTGCAAAACCTTTTCGGCTTCAGTTTTCTCAAGACATCTAAGAAGCACAGAATCATAATTTCTTTTAAACAGGACATCATTTATGAGCTGGTATTGTTTAGCTTTCAATCTCAGGGCTCTGTTCTTGGTGTGATCCAGGTGAAATGGAGCATACCCGTTCTTAAGAAAATAAATGGTGTCGACATATAATGATTCTGCGTCGTTTAGGCTTACCTCATACGTGTGTACCTCTTCAGACGAGTTCTCAGGAATTTGCGATGCTCCAGCTAACATCTTGCAGAAGCCTTGACCTCTTACGATGTGTGCCGGCTTGATCTCAAGGTCGTATTCTTGTAAGGCGGTGATCCAATTCACTCTCTTTTCGCCCACATCTTTATGTGTCAGGAGGTTTCTTACCACTGGAAACGGTACGATGACTTTGGTATGGGCCTTTAGCAAGAAAGGTCTGAAATATTTGATTGCTTTGAAAACAGCATATGCCTGTTTCTCCACGTCTGAATAATTGAGTTCAGCACCTTGTAAGTTCGAGCTAAAAAATGCGATTGGAGCTTCTACCTTTTCTTGATTCGCTTGAGTTAAAATCGCAGCATAAGATTTTTTTGAGGCAAACGTGTATAAGATGAAAGGTTCTGAAAAATTTGGGGTTGCTAAAGATGGAGCGTTGATGATGGCTTGTTTGATCAAGTTGAATGCTTCATGCTTGTCTAGAGCCCATTTAAAGTTTGAATTCTTTTTTATCATTTTTTGTAAAGGAGAAATAATACGTGAAAAATCCGGGACAAACCTTTTTACAAAATTGATCTGTCCCAGGAAGGATTGCATGGTCTTTTTGTTATGGGGCATGGATATCTCGGAAATTTCTTTGATTCTGTCAGGTTCAATGTGGATACCAGATTTTGACACTATGAATCCTAGCAATTTCCCTTCACTTAATGCGAAAAAAGATTTCTTCGGGTTAAGTGAGATCCCATACCTTAAACATCTTTGAAAGATTTGTTTCAAATCTTTAAGGTGGTTGCTTCGGTTCTTGGAGTACACTGTTATATCGTCCAGGTAAATCACTACCGATTTATTGACTAACCCTTTAAACGCGATGTCCATGGCTCTCTGAAAGGTAGCTCCGGCATTGATCAGACCAAATGGCATCTTCCAATATGCATAAGTGCCCCATTTGGTTCGGAACGTAGTCTTTAACTGATCATCGGGATGCACCAGTACTTGATTGTATCCTGAAAATCCATCCAGGAAAGACATTAATTCTGAGCTTGCTACTGCCTGTAATATTTGCTCCATAGGTGGGAGGGGAAAGTTATCTTTCTGACAGGCTTTGTTGAGATTTCGGAAATCGATACAGATTCTAATGTCTCCTTTTTTCTTCCTAACGGGTACCATATTGGACACCCATTTGGAGTGCCTGACGGGGAAAATTATTCTGGCTCTCAACAACTTATTAAGCTCAGTTTTTATCTGATTTTCGAAGTTAGGGTGTATTTTTCTGAGCTTCTGCTGGACAGGTTTTTCATTGTCAATCATAGGGATAGTGTGTTGAATGATAGAAGTGTTGTAAGTCTTCAGCTCATCGTAATTCCAGGCAAAAACGTTTTTATACTGTCTCAGAAGACGGATGTATGTTGATTTCTCTTCAGGGGCTAGGCCCTGGCCTAAATTAACGTTTTGTGGCTTCTCGTCGGTTCCTAGGTTCACCGATTCATAGTTTAGAGTTGAACTGTAGAGTTTGGCATTAGCTGACCTTTTGAACCGATTTTTTAAATCATATAGGTCTTCTAACTTGACTAGCGATTTGGGTATAGCATTATCAGTGCTACTTTGTTGTATTTGGTGATCATGACAGTCTTCATCGATTATCTGGTTTGAGTAGGATCCTTCAGAGGTGAGGAAACTTACGATGTCTGGATCGTCGTTGAATACTCTCCAGTTGGTGATGTTGTCAGGGATGGATGGTCTAAAGATTAATTCTATTGAGAATCTATCTGGACTGAAGTCTTCGGAAGGAATAAGTCTAGAGGCTATGTTAGCTAACAGGTCTGCGCTCGCGTTTTGAATTCTTGGAATTGACGAGATGTTGAATGCTATGAAATGTGCAGTGAGATCTTGAACTAATGATTGATAGTGCTTTAAATGACTTGACAGGCAGTGTATGGTGTTACGTACCTGTTTTACGACGATCTCAGAATCTCCAAAGACTTGAAGATGCTTAACGTTCAATCTAATCGCTTTGTATAGGCTTTGAACCAAGGCTTCGTACTCCGCCGTGTTGTTCGTGCAATCGAACTCAAGTCTGCATGTGAGCATAATCTTGTTCCCGTCCGGGCTAATCAGAACGCATCCTGCTCCTGCTCCCTCATTGGATTTAGACCCGTCAAAATATAATTTCCAAACTAAAGAAGTATTTATAGAATTATCTAAAAAACTAAAACATTTTGAGTCATCAGTTTGGGAGAAATTTTCAACTTGGGATAAAACTGAATTCTCTAAGTAAGGTGAAATATGAGCATTGAAATTGCCGAGGAAAGAATCTACTGCGTAATTGCCTACAATGCTGTTGTTGTATGTTATGGCTTCATTTTCTCCTTCCAGTTCTGTCACTATGTATTTTTGGTGCAACTCTCGTTCAACCTTTATCTGATTTGGTTTACCATTGTATGGTAACCACATGTGTGACCAGTCGGTTGAGAAATACCCGTGGAGTTTCTCCGACCAATCCCTACTAAGAATCAAACCATAGAACTCAGGGATATCAGCTACTAGAATGTCGATAACCTGACACACTTTTGGGTTAGACGACAATCTTATGGTCACCTGATTAAGTTCACCAATCACTTCGACTTGGGATCAATCAAGTTGAACTATACGTACTGCGGATTTTTGCGGTTGAACATTCAATTTGGCACATATTGACCTGGGTAAAATATTGGTTGAAGCACCAGAATCAACCAAGCAATTGTGCACGTTTTTATTGAAGATTTCATATGTGAGAAGAAAAGGAGGAGTATGAGATCTTGATCTTCCTCCAATCAAGGCGATGTCATTTGGATCAATCTTATTGGTCGCGTTGGTTGGAGGCCTTCCCAAATTGTGGGAAGCTACAGCTGTAGGTAAAGATGTAGTAGGCACGGCATGTAATTCTTTCATCATTATTTTCTGCTGGTGTTCCAATTTACTCAATTCATAAAGAGTGATGTTAGGCCTAGTCTTCTTCATGTCATCAATGATGTTATACTCCATTTCATCCTACACTATCAGTGTTTTTGATGGAGGTGCTTGATCAGATTGGACTGGGCTAAACTGGGTCGCTTTAGTAGTTGTCTTTTTTGTTGCGACCTTATCTTTTGTTGCAGGGCTTGCGCCCTTTTGTTTTGGGGTAGTTTGGGGAGGATCAAGTTGATTTTTGCTTCTCGTGCTAACATGAAATGCTTCCTGATCCTCTTCTTGTGGGAGGATGAAGTCCCACATTCCTTGTAGTTCTACAACTTCTTCATCGTCGGTCTGCCCTTTAGTGGTATTCTCTTCTTCTTCTTCTTCAGATTCAACGTTTGAGACAACGTTGGGTGGCTTCGTCTCCATGGGAGGGTTTCTTTTAAAAGTCCTGAAAGGATTTCTTGAAGACGTTTCTGCTACTTGTTTTCTTATATCAATCATCTCATTGGACATGGCCTTTAATACTTTTTGTAATCCTTCCATATCGAAAGGATCTTTCGTTTGCTTCTTCTTGGTGTCTTCTTTGAAAGAGATCTTCTTAGATTGACGTTCTTCAATTGCAGATCTCTTTTCAAGGGCTACTACGCGTTTTTCAACTGCTAACGCCTCTGTTAAGTTTTCAACTAAGGTTGTCTTGCTTGCCCTATCTACGAAGATAGCCAAGTTAGATGGTAAGGCCGTGATGTACCATTCACATCTTACTTCCTCGCTGGGTTGTGAAGCAGCGGGAATCTTGTTGAGGATCTTATTGAACCATAAGTTAAAATCTTTAATGGGTTCTCTAGCCTCAGCCTTAAGATTAGATAGGTCATTGATCAATGTCGCTGTGGATCTGTCATCACCAAACTTGGTGAGGAACTGACTTTGAAAAATGTCCCAGCTTGTGATGGATCCGGAAGGTAACGAAAAGTACCACGACTCGGCTGTTCCTTGCATTGTATAAGGGAAAAGCCGGACAACAACGTCTTCGTTAGTAACTCCGTTGAGATTAACAGAAAGCATGAAGTTATTGATATGTTCTTCGGCTAGCATGCCTGCTTCTGGATTGAATTTAGGCAGCCATTTCTCAGGATGGGCCGGTATAGGGCTCAGGGGTGGAGGCATTAAAACCGCCCCAGGATTGTTCCATGGAGACTGGGCCATCGTTGAGCTGCTAGTTAATGGAAGTGTAGAAGATGATCTCTGATGCTGAGAAGAGGGAGATATTATGATCTTCGATGATCGCGGAGGAAGGGTTGCGGAAGATGGATGAGTGATCTGGGGTGAAGATGTGGGTGGCTGACTTCGCGGTGAGGGAGTTGAAATGGACGAGGTAGATGAAAGAGTGTCTCTGTCAGACTCTGGAAGTGCTTTCCTTGCTCTTTTCCTAGTGGGGAGAGGAATTTCAGTTGGCTGGATGCCAAACTTTTCACTCTTCAATCTGGTCAGGGGATGAGTAGGATAGTACTGCGAAGTCACGCTGCCTTTAGATTTATCAGACCTCTGAGTAAAAATAGAGAATCCCTAGAGTTTACGAATCAAAGTTTGAAGTTCAGGGGGATCAATGATAAGTTGGTCTGATATATTAGGGTGTGTAGCAGCGGTGGATGCCCGAGCGACTTCTAGTTCCGAGTTTAATCATACCGGAGAAGTCGGGGGAGTTGATGAGGGTGATTTGCTCTCAGAATGGTATTTAGATTTCGACTTATGTGCCATTCATAGCTCGTGCCCTCCTTCTAGCACCAGAAATGTTGAGGGCCCCGAAATCGGGTTGACAACAAGGGGGATACCCACCCGGTCGGGAACCTGGTTGGCGGCTCCTTGCCCGTTTGGAGTAGCGGGTCCGACTGGGGATAATGGGACTAGTTTCCCAATGTGAGTGGTGTGCGTGTGTGTGTAGAGTTTGATGGTATTGATCTAGAGGTATTCTAAGATAATTTTAATTCTAACTTCTAAAGTAACTCTATGCTATTGTAATCTAATGGAAAAACAATACATCTAGTCTACGCTAACCCGGGGTATTTTCTTCTATTATGCGATCTAAAAAGATTTCGAACAACAACTGGTAATAAAGATCATTCAGCTATTATAAGAATATAAATCAATAAAGATAAACCATTCTGCATAAAAAGTTAGGCAAAACAATTGTGAACAACATATTGCATAATTAGTTATTCATATGTCAAGCACAAATAAATGACTCCACCGTACAGAAGTGCCAAATGGTAATACACACATTCATACATTAACATATAAAGAACTCAGCTGCATATCACTTTAGGAATATAAGCAGAAATTAGTCAAGAGATAAAAGTACCATTTATGACTGATTTCACTAATAAACTTCAAGAAATAACGATTTATTTCTACTTGTTCTAATATCTGCTAAGAGTACAGAAGTGCAACATCAGTAACAGACATTAAAATGCAAACATAAATAAATATCGATCCATCCATTCATCAAAAACCCCCTCCGAGGGTGCAAAAGTGCATGTTCTGAGGACAAGTTTTTTGACAGATTTCCGGACCCTTCTCCAAATGCCATGAGAAGGGTTAAATACTACTAACTAATTAATCTTAATTACAAAAATTTAGGGAACGGCTTCAATTGACCGCCCTTTTACTAAAAGCAAATTTATTTCTAAAAATCAAATCTAATTTCTAACCATTTATGTATCTGCTCCTTAGTGCTGTAAGCAATGCGCTGTTCGCCCTGAAAGAGTCGGCTGGTTGTTCTTTCCTTTTGTTCGAGCTTGAAAATTAGAAATAATAAGAGCTGGCACCTCTTTCTGACAGACTAGAAGATATTTTTGAAAACCTTTCTCTAGCCGGGTGTATTCGCTGTGCGTATACTTAGTACAACCCAGGTTCCTTTTGAACTGATTTTGCTATTGCTATTTCGGTTTCCGGTCGTGCGAATGACTCAATGAGTTAGGAGTCGCACTGTATGGACAATCCCTTGTATCGAGAATTGCTTCCGTTCTTTGTTCCAGGCTTTTCTGGAGCGTCCTCCTTCTTTTGCGTTTCTCTTTCTGTTTTACCAAGTCTGAGCTTCAGGATCTTTTGCAAACATGCTGCTTTTGTGCGCCTTTGACTTTGAGTCTTGGATAGTCTATTTTCATCAGTGCCTGTTGGGTGATACTCTGGAATCCGCGGTTCTGCTGCATGCAGCATCTATTTGCGGAGGCATCTTCTCTCTGTTATCTTATTGGCGCTTTCCCCTTTTCCTTAGATGTTTCCTGCATATAGATTTATATCAGTTGCATGTCTTGTAGTTTATGCAAAGAAGAAGGGAAATGACGAAAAGATTGACATGAAAGCATTAAATTCTAATGAATGCGTAATTCTGACATTCATCATGACTTGACTCTTTGAAAAATGCGATGCAATCATTTCTGGATACTCAAGCATGCGGTCATTAATTTCCCTTAAGGCGCGCGCTCAATTTTGGGTCTACCGCGTATGTCGGAGAATTCTTGCGATGAGTCTTTTCTGCGATTGGTATCGCAGTATCAAGGGCTGCGACGTCATTAAGTGTTATCGCAGATCGCAGATCGCAGATCACTAAATTTTCGCCTTATCACTCTGTGCTGCTTATGCAACATTGCGACGTGCGACGTCGCATATCGGCCGTCGGTGATTCCTTAGGTTTTCCCCTTTTGAGCGCTTTTAATGCACGCGATGTGATGGGTTCTCGCGTCGCTCTTTTTCAGTGTATTTATGCGCTTTGGGAAAACGCTTCTTTCTACCTTTGCGATGCGATATAGCTCTTAGGGAGCTAATACAAAAAAAATTTTAAACAAAAACATTTTTTTGGATTTTTGGTTAAGGGTCCCCCTTTATTTGATGTTATTAATAACATTAAACAAAGAGGGGGGTTGTTGGTGACCACAACAGGTTAATAGGAGATGAATTGTAGATACATTATCACGGAGATTAAGTCAAGAGATGGACAGAAAGGATTAATCAGAGGATGGATGACAGAGACCGTATCGCGGGAAGAAAACGTGAAAAAATGGAGCGGGTTTCAAAAGCGGTAAGCAGTTTCTCACGCACCCTCAAAGCTATAAGCTTTATTTCTAAATTTCATGCGATTAGCCTAACTAAGTGGCATGTAGCACAAGAAAACCACTTTTCTTGTGTGCTCTCGGGTAGATAAAAGTCGTGCAAGAATCTGCGTGAGATTGTATGATAGCCCTCGAATCAGGCTAGATAGATCAATGGTGGAGATTGGCAAGGTTGGTTGGCAATTGGGTGGTGCAACAACCATCAATCAAGCAAGGCGGATCAACAATGGTGTTTTAAAGTGCATAAAGTGTTGAGTTGATGTGATAGTCGTCAGATCAGGCGAGACAGATCGACAGTGGGGATTTAAAGTGCATAAAGTAGTGGAAGACTTCACGCAAGGTGGCATTTGGATAAACTAATGAATTAGATGGTGATTGGGTAGCTTTGTTCTGGATCGAACGGTAAGAGTATTATGCATGAAGAACGTGCTGAAGGAGGTTTCAATCAAAACGACAGAAAAACCAATGAGGGTGAAAAAGTAACTACATCAAATAAGAAACTCCATGGCTCATGTGGGAACCAGAACCCTGTGTTTTTGGGGTTGCTGAAGGGTCTCTTGCTCAAGTCATGGTCCCAGAGGGAGGAGGTGAGGCCGAGACACTTGCAACAACCTTATGGTGATATTTTTCTCTTAGCTAACCTGTGAATTGAAAGAAGGCACAAATGGAAGTAAACTAAAGCGCAACTGATCTACTCTACAGTACTATAATGAAAATGTAGCTACCTATGCAAATGAGAATAAAAACCATAAATCTATGGTATATTGTTGTAATGAAAATGCAGCTACTTAAGCAAATGAACAGAAAAACCATAAATCTACGCTATACTGCTGTAATGAAAATACAGCTACTTAAACAAATGAATAGAACTAGAAATCTATGCTATCATACATTTTCAATAAAGAGGATCTTTTGTTGCTTGGGTTGGGTCCTAACCCAAGAGATTTAGCCCCCTGAGTTAACTCAGTCTTGGCTCAAAATAGAACTCATCTTTATTATAAGAACCATGGATTACATAACAAGACTGTCACAAGTCTTGCATCTCAGAAATAAAGTATAGTTTTACAATAAAAAATCTGAATCCTACTAAGGTCCTGAGCATCTCTACTTATACATATAAAGTCTCCAGTGACTTCCTTCACATTCGGGAGGCTTGGCCCCTGCTCAAGATAAACTGGTTTATGTCACACTCACTTGCTTTGTTGTCTTTTAGTCCTCATGATTTGGTTGTTTGCACTCCGAGTTGATGGATGAATATTAGAGTGGAGGGGTAGTAAATGAGGAGGATTTGTTGGAAATAATACTGAGAGGGGGGGGTGAATCAGTATTATCAAGTTCTTTTAATAAATCTTCCTTATTTATACTTTGAATTATTTTTGCATGTTAGTACCATAAAATAATGAGCATGAACAAAGAAAACAGATAGTCACACCAAAGAACACTAGATGTAAGGTGGAAACCCAATGTGGGTGAAAACCACCTGCTACAATATGTCTCTATCTTCTTTCAATTAGAAACTCCTTTTACAATGGTTTTGTACTGGTGCAGTCCTTTACCAGTACGCAGGCTGCAACATACAGAGAGCTACAACTCTCTCTCGTTTTCCAGTCTCTCCTGGAAGGGAGCTACAACCCCCTACTTCTTTTCTTTCAAGGATCACTTTTCATAAATTTTCAAACTGGATCCATAAATATCAAGAGATCATTGAGTACAAGTAAATCACCCAGTCAACTGCAGTAACCAAATCAACAATAACAGTAAACCCAGAACACCTTATCGACAGAAAAATTCAACCAACAAAAGGTCTTAAGACAGATACGCAGTTTTTCTTTCTCTGGCCTACGTGTGTATGCACTTCACCTTCTGCTCTCCTGTGTATACCCGCAAAGACCCTTCTGCCGCACCGCATACCCACGCACTGTTTCTTCAATCGCGCTGCGTACTGTTACTGTAGGTACACACCCACAGATGCTATCGCACCGCGTACTGCTACTGTACCCACACATCCACAGATGCTATCGCGCCGCGTACTACTCCTGTACCCACGCATCCACAGATGTTATCGCGCTGCGTACCCACGCACCTGAACCTTTGTCGCGCTGCGTACCCACGCACTGCGCCTTCTTCTGCTCTGCGTACCCACACACTTCTCCTTCTTCTGCTCTGCGTACCCATGCACTTGCACCATTAATCACCTGCGTACGTCTGATTAGGACCGAACTGGCAGTCCCCCAGTGTGCCACAGATAGTCAGATGCTCAGATCTGTTCATGCGCTCGAGAGATCACCCTTCACAGATTCGCTTTCAACTTCACTTTTATATAGATCAAGCTTTTAAAACAATAACCCAATATTTCAGATCTTAAGATATTCAATTTGCAAAAGATGCTTAGCCAAGTGATCTCCTTTGCTTTATATAGGCAAGCTCTTCCTAAAAACATGGATCAATACCATAGATAACCAATACAAGGGGCCCAAAAACATGGGGCTCAATAATAATAATAATATAAAACAATACTACAGGCCAAAACCATAGAATCAAGAACGACGGGCTAAATACCACGGGCCAAACATAAGAAACCCCACGTGAGCGCGCTTCTCTGCCTTGAAGTAAGTGAACTGGGGGTACGCACCTTCTGAACGGGTGACCTGCGTGTGTGGTTGTAGTCCCTTCATGGTGTACCTGCGTGTACGCACCTTTTGAACTATTCTCCTGCATACCTCTTAATTTTCAACATTTTGAGAGCCTGATCAGAGCGTTGCCACTTGAGGGTGTTGCCATCAAGTACAACATCTGTAACATAGAGCCATACCGGAATCATAATGCCAACAATCTCCCCCTTTGGACTTGATGGCAACCTCAAAATCTTCAACGTCATTCTCCCCCTTTGACATCAAGGGCAAAGGGTTATGCTCCCCCTAAGAACATGCTCCCCCTGAATATGAACCAGATCTGCAAAGAAGAACCATAATCCACCAAACACCATAAATGACCATGAAAGAGATAGAGACATATTGCAGCAATATTCAGACCAGCATCCATGATCTCCTCCATAATGCCAACAATGCATTATATGCTCCCCCTGAACCTGTGCCATTCGATCTTCAACCAATCCGCAACCCAGCACATGTACGCATATGCCCCAGATGAGCCTTGCGTACAATCAACCATCAGAAGAGATTCAACAAGATGATGCATCAACAACCCCCAGCTTTTGCCTGAGGTATTCAAAAGTCTCCCTGGGCAATGGTTTGGTGAGTATATCAGCGACTTGTTCCTTAGAAGGAACATACTCCAACTTGACCTTTTGTTCAAGTACTTGTTCCCAGAGAAAATGATACTTGATCGGTATGTGCTTGGTCTTTGAATGCATGATTGGGTTCTTTGAAATGCTGATTGCACTTGTGTTATCACATAAGATGGAGATAGGTGGTGTACAAGTGATTTGAAAGTCTTGCAAGGTCTGCATCATCCAAAGGAGTTGAGTGCAGCAAGATGCAGCAGCAACATATTCTGCTTCAGCTGTAGACAAGGCAATCGAACTCTATTTCTTGCTGAACCAAGATACTAATCTGGAACCCATAAAGAACGCACCACCACTTGTGCTCTTCCTGTCATCCACGCTTCCTGCCCAATCTGCATCTGTATAAGCATGAAGTGTGAGATCTGTATCTCTAGGATACCATAAGCCATAATTTTGAGTCCCTTGAAGATATTTAAAGACTCTCTTTACTGCCTGAAGATGAGTTTCCTTTAGATTTGCTTGAAATCTTCCAACTATTCCTACTACATGCATGATGCCTCGTCGGGTACCTGTCAAATAAAGTAGAATTCCAATCATAGATCTATAGGTTGGTTGATGCACTGCTGCTGATTCATCATTTGCACTGAGGCTGCATCCTGTGACCATGGGTGTACATACTGGTTTTGCATCTTCCATGCCATATTTCTTCAAAATCTGCTTGAGATACTTGGTTTGAGAAAAAAAGATCCCTCCTTCTTTTTGTTGGATTTGCAAACCAAGAAAATATGTCAGTTCTCCCAGCAAGGACATTTCGAATTCTTTCTGCATCACCAAGGAAAAGCTTTGACTCATAGCTTCTTCATTGCTGCCAAAGATAATGTCATCTACATACACAACAAGTATTAGCAATTTGTCATTTTCAATTTTTATATAAAGATTGTTGTCTGTTGATCCTTTTGAAAAACCTTGCTGATGAAGATATTTGTCCAAACGATAGTACCAAGCCCTTGGAGCTTGTTTGAGACCATAGAGAGCCTTTTTCAATCTGCATACAAGATTTGGATCATTTCCAAGAATGAAACCATCTGGCTGCTCAATGTATACTTCTTCTTCCAAGTCTCCATTCAGGAAGGCTGATTTCACGTCCATTTGAAATACTTTGAAGTTTTGAAAACTTGAGAGAGCAAGGAACATTCGGATGGCCTCAAGTCTTGCAACAGGAGCAAAGGTTTCTTCAAAATATATTCCTTCTTGCTGCGCATACCCTTTACAAACAAGTCCGGCCTTGTTTCTAATTACTTCTCCATTTTCATTCAATTTATTTTTGAAGACCCATTTTGTCCCTATAACATTCTTATCCTTTGGTCTAGGAACCAGCTCCCAAGTGTTGTTATTTTCGATCTGCTCAAGTTCTTCATCCATTGCTTTCACCCAACATTCATCTTTGCATGCCTCTTTCACATTTTGTGGTTCAGTGGAAGAGAGTAATGCCAAATAGCTTGAAGCTTCTGCAACTGTTCTTCTTGTTTGTGCACCTGCTTCTTTCTGCCCCAAAATCTTAGATTCTGGATGATTCTTCTGAACATATCTGGATGGAGTCTTCTCTTCTATCCTTATCTGCTCCTCTGGTTCTTCTTGAGGTTCTTCTTCTTCATCATTCTGTCTTTGAGGGTAGTTTTCATCTTCTTCGATATCTTCATGATTTACTTGCCTAGGAATGTATCCCTTCTCATCAACCACTACATCAATGCTGTCAACAATTCTTCCAAGTCTTTTATTGTAGCACTTGTATGCTTTGCTGTGTGGAGAATAACCAAGAAGAATGCCTTCATCTGCTCTAGGTTCAAGTTTGCCAAGTTGCTCATCAGTATTCTTAATATAGCATTTTCTCCCAAAGATTTTGAAGTGCTTTACCGAAGGAGTCTCACCATACCAGAGCTCATGAGGAGTTTGAGTGTTGTTCACCCAGACATTTGTTTTGTTGAGAATAACAACCGCAGCATATGCAGCTTCACCCCAGAAAGTTGCGGGAGTTCCAGACTCATCAAGCATAGCACGAGCCATTTGTTGGACTGTTCTGTTCATTCTTTCCACTACTCCATTTTGCTGAGGAGTTCTAGCTGTAGAGAATTCTCTTCTTATCCCATGTTCTTCACAGAAATCGAAAAATTCATTTGAGGTAAACTCCCCACCTCTGTCGGATCTGAGGTACTTAATTTTGTATCCTGATTCATTTTCAACCAAGGCTTTAAAGGATTTGAATTTTTCGAATGCTTCATCTTTGTGCTTCATAAGTCCTAACTAGACAAACCTGGAGAAATCGTCAATGAATAATATCAAGTATTCTTCTCCTCGAGGTGTCCTTTTCCTGAATGGTCCACATACATCTGTATGTACAAGCTCAAGAGGCATGCTAGCTGATCCTTCCTTCTTTGGAAAGTTAGTTCTGGTTTGCTTTCCAAACTGACATGATTTGCATATGGTGTTGTCTGGAATTTTGATATCTGGAAGACCGCGAACTGCCTGATATTTGCATGCTTTCCTTATTTGTGAAAAGCTTAGATGCCCCAACCTTCGGTGCCATAACCAGTGTTCATCATTCTTGCTTAGATAGCATTGTTGTTGCCCTTCTTCAAATATGTATAGATTATTTGGAGTTCTTTTACCTTTGATCACCGTTTTACCTGTATCAAGATCACGAACAAGACATCCATTTGTTCTAAATATCACCTCGGTTCCTTGATCACACATCTGGCTGACACTTAGAAGATTATGTTTCAATCCATCAACATACAAAACATTTCTAGCTTTGACCTTTTCTTTTAACTGAGCAGTGCCTTTTCCTTTTATAGCTGCAGGAGTATCATTTCCAAAAGAAACTTTCTTTCCCTTTTCAAGAGCAGAATATGATTCAAGTTTTTCTTTATCACCTGTCATATGCTTCGAACATCCACTGTCAATGTACCATAGATTTTCCTATCCCTCTGCATAAAATGCTATCCCACATCTTTATGTTTGTGGTTCCTTTATTCTCCATGTTTTGGTGCTTGGGGCTTGTTCCTTTGTCTGCTGAAACCTGCTCTTGCATTCAGAATCTTCATGACCAAAGCTATTGCAAATAGAACATTCAACTTCATTTTCAAGAACCGAAAAGTTGTTATAGGTCCTTTTTGTAATCCCGGTCATACTTCTTTGTTTTTGAGATTCTCTAGTCATGATCGTTTTATATGCAACACATTGAGCTGCTTTGTGACCAAAGTTATGGCAAGAAAAGCATTGTCCATTGAAGAAATTTCTGCGGTTATAAAATCTTCCAGCCAAACGATTGTAATTTCTATTGTCATTCATTCTTGAAGCAAATTGAGAGGTTTTTACCTGTGGCTGGTTGTAGCTTTTGTTCATTCTTAAGACGGATTGCCCCTGATTTGCTTGATAGTCTTTGTTTGTAATTGGTCCCTGCTTTACCTGGTGATATCCATTGTGCTTTTGCTCATTCCTTCTTGCTGCATCAAGATAACTCTTTGAGGTGGATGCTTGAGAAGTTTCTCCATTATAGCCCAGACCTGTCTTGTTTAGAGGAGAATGCTGTACATTGATGATCTCATCCAGAGTTTCAGATCCTTTGACAAACTTAAGATTAATAGCCTTTGTTTTCTCAATCTCTTTTCTAAGACCAACAATTTCACCTTCTAACTTTTCAAGATATTTTTCTTTTTCATCAATTTGAAGTTGTAGAGTATCAATGATCCTATTCTTTTCTTCTATACATGTCTTGAGTCTAGAAATTTCTTCACAAAAGCTATCCACATCTATAGAATCCATGTAATCATCATCTTCAAATGCCATTAAAAGTTTATAGTCATTACCTCGTTCATCTTCATCACTATTTGATAGACCATCACTATCTTCATGAGTGTAGTAGCTTTTCTTATTTGCAATCTGTTTCTTGTTCCATCTAGCAGGTTCCTTTCCTTTATCCTTATGAGGACATTTCGTAGCATAGTGACCTACTCTTCCACAAGCAAAGCATTTGAAAGGTAACTTACCTCTGAACCTTCCAGTACCCCTTTGAAGATTTCTGACAAAATTTGATTCTTCTTCTTCTTCTTCTGGCACGTGACTTGCTTCATAATAGTCTTCTTTGCCTGAAGCCTTGAAAGCAGCTTCTCTTCTGTCTGATGGACCTCCCTTTCTCATTTCATAAGCAGTTAGAATTCCGTGTAGCTGCGACATTGTAAGAATTCGTCGATTTTCCTTTTCTTCTATTGCAGACACTTTAGATTCAAACTTGGGGGACAATGATCTTAGAACTTTTTCAACCACAATAGCTTCTTTTATTTCTTCACCTAAGTTTGTCATGCAATTAACAATCTCGTCTACATGAAGGAAATAGTTAGCCACACTTTCATCATTATACATTCTAAGATTCTCATACTGAATCTTGAGGGTTTGAAGTTTGGCACGCTTTACCTGTTCATCTCCTTCGTAGCTCAAGACAATCTTGTCCCATATTTCTTTTGCGGATTTATATTGCATAACCTTCACGAATTCTGTTTTAGATAAGCATCCCAGCAGAGTATTGACTGCTTTAGCATTTGTTTCATATTTCTTCTTCTCAGCCGAATCTGTAGGAGTAGCTGAAGGAAAAGTGTAGCCTGTATCTATGATATCCCAAACTTCTGTACCAAGAGATTGAAGATAGGCAGTAACTCTTACCTTCCAATAATTGAAGTTTGTCCCATCAAAGATTGGTGGCCTGATTGATGCTTCCTTCTCGTAGTTGCTCATGATGAATGATCTTCCTTCAAGCGATCAAGCTTCTCTGAAGGACCTGCTCTGATACCAATTGTTGGAAATAATACTCAGAGGGGAGTGTGAATCAGTATTATCAAGTTCTTTTCATAAATCTTCCTTATTTATACTTTGAATTATTTTTTCATGTCAGTACCATAAAATAATGAGCATGAACAAAGAAAACAGATAGTCACACCAAAGAACACCAGATGTAAGGTGGAAACCCAATGTGGGTGAAAACCACCTGCTGCAATATGTCTCTATCTTCTTTCAATTAGAAACTCCTTTTACAATGGTTTTGTACTGGTGCAGTCCTTTACGAGTATGCAGGCTGCAACCTGCAGAGAGCTACAACTCTCTCTCGTTTTCCAGTCTCTCCTGGAACGGGGCTACAACCCCCTACTTCTTTTCTTTCAAGGATCACTTTTCATAAATTTTCAAACTGGATCCATAAATATCAAGAGATCATTGAGTACAAGTAAATCACCCAGTCAACTGCAGTAACCAGATCAACAATAACAGTAAACCCAAAACACCTTATCAACAGAAAAAATCAGCCAACAAAAGGTCATAAGACAGATATGCAGTTTTTCTTTCTCTAGCCTGCGTGTGTACGCACTTCACCTTCTACTCCCCTGCGTATACCCGCAGAGACCCTTCTACCGCACTGCGTACCCACGCATTGTTTCTTCAATCACGCTGCGTACTGTTACTGTAGGTACGCACCCACAGATGCTATCGCACCACGTACTGCTGCTGTACCCACGCATCCACAGATGCTATCGCGCCGCGTACTGCTGCTGTACCCACGCACCCACAGATGCTATTGTGCTGCTTACCCACGCACCTGAACCTCTGTCACGCTGCGTACCCACGCACTGCGCCTTCTTCTACTCTACGTACCCACGCACTTCTCCTTATTCTGCTCTGCGTACCCACGCACTTGCACCGTTAATCACCTGCGTACCTCTGGTTAGGGCCGAACTGGCAGTCCCCCAGTGTGCCACAGATAATCAGATGCTCAGATCTGTTCATGCACTCGAGAGATCACCCTTCACAGATTCGCTTTCAACTTCACTTTTATATAGATCAAGCTTTTAAAACAATAACCCAATATTTCAGATCTTAAGATATTCAATTTGCAAAAGATGCTTAGCCAAGTGATCTCCTTTGCTTTATCTAGGCAATCTCTTCCTAAAAACATGGATCAATACCATAGATAACCAATACAAGGGGCCCAAAAACATGGGGCTCAATAATAATAATAATATAAAACAATACCACGGGCCAAAACCATAGAATCAAGAACAGCGGGCTAAATACCACGGGCCAAACATAAGAAACCCCACGTGAGCACACTTCTCTGCCTTGAAGTAAGTGAACTGGGGGTATGCACCTTCTGAACGGGTGACCTGCGTGTGTGGCCGCAGTCCCTTCACGGTGTACCTGCGTGTACGCACCTTTTGAATTATTCTCCTGCGTACCTCTTAATTTTCAACATTTTGAGAGCCTGATCAGAGCATTGCCACTTGAGGGTGTTGCCATCAAGTACATTATATGTAACATAGAGCCATACCGGAATCATAATGCCAACAGGATTTACCTCCGATAATTCCTCTCCCTTGTCCTATTCGAGTTTTGGCCAAGTTATTTTCCATAGTTCCTTTCTTCTATCCTTTATTCCTGCATTTTTCTTTGCTTTTATCCTTTATTCACATGCACATTAGACTACAAAGCAAGATATCCAACTCTAACTCATCTCATAAACAAAATATAATCAAAAGTATGCAATAAGTTGTGAGAATAGTTGGTTTGACTAAGCTAGGAGGTGAATTAAGGCCAATTAAGGATCGTATAATTACCCAATGATGATGCTTATCACAAACATAGATGAGGAAGCAACATTCAATGTCTCAACCATAGTGGTAGGCACAGGCAGAGAGATCGGATCAGTTTCAGTCATGGTTAACAATTCGAATGAAGATTTGCATAAGAGATCCATGGGTAAGTGCGAAGAATCATGTAAAGGAGTTTGTGTGAGAGTCTAAAGAGAAAGAAAAGGATGAATTTCATACAAATGGAGTCCTTCCCAATGAACAAGGGTAGAAGGATGAGGCTCTTCCTATGGGACCTCTTTAGTACTCACAAGTCCATGTGGAAGAGGTTCACTGTCAGGTCCAAGATATATAGGTTCTCTCTTAGACAAAGGAAATGAGGAGGAAGGTCCTAATGTAACATGTGAATATGGTTGAGGTTCCTCGGGTTCAACATCCTTAGGAATGAAAGTGTTTAACTCAAGAAGGTTATGTTCAATGACCTCAGGCAACAAGGTTTTCTGAACTACTTTTTCAATTTTATTAGTGTCACCATCAAGAGTAGATGTGAGCTTGGGCTTAGAGCTGAAAGGGATAGATGAATCTAGAGGATCAATATCATGAGGAGGGCCATAAGTGGTTCCCAAAATTTCTAATTCGGTAGTTTGCATCTTCTTATGCTTCTAATGACTGCCAGGAGTAGCCTTTGGTGGAAGAGGAGGCTCATTTTGCATTCTACATTAGCGACGAGATGGGGGATTTCGTTCTTCCACATTGGATAATAAATTTTATTAACACAAAAGATATAAATAAAAAATAAGGTAATATAGGGATAAAGGATTACCAAGAAACTGTGAATTGCAATATAAACCTTGGTGAACTAAGGAATTAACATACATAAGCTAATCTCCCCTAATGTTGTGTTCAGTGTATCACGGTATAGAAGGCGACATACTTAGTTACCTATCACTAAATAGAAACCTATAGGTGTCTCCCAAAATATACTCGAAAGTATGTGGGAGGGCATTCTGTAGTAGTGTTGTCTAATGAATAATCGTTCGATGAGAGAATTACCATATACTTTACATGTGTGGAGCATCTTCAGATATTCCCAAAGGTATGTGAAGAAGAATCCTATACACTCACATACGTGGAATGGGATTTCACCCCTGAGATGCAAAGCTGGCAAACAACAAAAACTCCTATGTTTAATGATGCCATAACATGTATCTAGCCTAGCCTATAAATGTTTGCGTTCTTGTTACAAATTCTCCTTAGGTCGATTCAATAAATTTTATTGTTTATCTTTTATTAACTTTCAATTTGGGGCTCACCACAAATTTCACTTAAATATCCTAAAATGGAAATCTAGCATGAGACAATGGAAACCTTTATCTTTTAATGAAAATCTAGCTAAGGAAGGGAAGGAACAATTAGTATGCAACACGCAACTTGCAACAAACAAGGTGCAAGATGAAATTTCCTTTTTCAATGCAACTATTCCCATATCAATGCAAATAGAAAACCCTAAATTCCAATGCAAATTTTTTCTTTTCAGCACACTTGATTTTGAAAATGAAAAAAACTAAGATGCAAACGTTTAATCACTGGTTCAAATGCAGATTTCAGAATGAGGACTGAAAAAAAATTCATCCAAGTGACCAATGACCTTACAAAATCAATTTGCAAGTGACCAAATGATAAGAACAAAGAAAAACCAAAACCAATTCCTACCAAAGGGAATCAAACACAAATGCAAACCAAATGGAGGCTTTAGAGAGACCACAATACACTCAAGACTTAGAAAACATCAGTTAGAAGTAGGCTGATCAAAGAGAGACACAATAACAAGGGAAAATTTTATGCAAAACAAGGGCCAATTCTAATGCAGAAGCGACACCAATGATTTGTAATGCAGGGACAAAGTGGGCCTTGATGAGATGGAACACTCTGTCAGAGGCACTCAAGGTGCATTGGTCTACGAATAAAGGATTCTAATAAAAAAATTGCAAAAGAGACTCAATGAAATCACTTCCTAGGTCAGTTCTTGGTTGGGTAAAGCAATAGAGGTATATCAAGGAGTTAATCAAACACAAAGGACAAAGGTACCACCAAGGGAATACACTGATCCCTAGGGGAGTTACCAATTTGCTATACGATATTTACGATTGCGGACAAAAGTATCTCCCCTAGGTTTGGTGGCTAACATAGACCAATAGGGAGAAAAGGAATACAATGCTTTCCTTAAAGTAAACACATGAAGGTATGAAGCCTACCTCGAATCTGTCACAGACTTCGCTCCTTATTTAGCTTCAATGCTCCAATTTGAGCTCTGATTGCCAAAATTATAACTTGCATAGTGATATGACACAAGCTAAGAAACTATGAAATCTATGTAGTATCATCTATATACTCTATTCAATAGATCAACATGGTATTGAAATATATGAAATCACTACATCACATGTAGGAAAAACAGAGAATTTTTTGCATTAATATAAATGGAAGGAGTATACAACAATAAATAGGTGTTTATCTTGTAGAAGAGCTCCTCCAAGGCTGATTTGTCCTTTCCTTGTCATAATGTGCACCTCGAATCACCCTAAATGCATGAAATGGAACTTCTCACCACAACAACATAAGGGTAAAATCACTCTCCAAAAGAAAAACCCCTGCATATGGAAGGATGTAAATATATAGATGAGTGGGGTAAGTTGGGAGTTCTTATTCAATTACCAATCTAAGGTTTTAGATCCACCTTTGATGGGAGGATGGGAACAAAGGATAAGGGACGGAAACTTCGAAGTATGGTAGGATAAGATCCAAATGTTTTATCTGAAGTAAATGTTTGTAAGAAATTATGGAAGCTTCTAGAATTTCTCTTTTTCCTAAATTTCTAGAACCAATGCAGGTGCAAAGGGGAGCAACATGTAGGTGATCAACGCATGCCACAGTGGAGGGACCTGTAGGTAAACACTGTCCAACAAGAAGTTAGGGTGCGTCGGTCCTAAAACTAGCTTAGATGATGTAGTTTCATGTAGAAACTCTAGGGATTGAAAGGTACATGCTTAGGGTTTTATGCAATGATGATGACAAGGGGGAATAGGATGTTGATTGATCCCATTAGGAGGCCTACTAATAGGATATGAAAAAATGACCTATAAGAATAGGGAAAGCCCAAAGGAGAAGTATCTCAAAATATTTTACACATGGATGTGGATTATTGATCAGAATTATGTTTTTTTTAGAGTTTTTAAGAAACCCGTGGGGAATGTGCTTGACGACCTACAAGCCAACATATTTGCAAATGAAGTGAGGGGTAGAGAACAAAGAATTTGTTTGTGGTTTCATCCCACGACGATATCTGATAACTATCCAATTCTTTGGAACCACTAATAAATTGTGTCAGTGCTTTACTAACTAGAAAAATGAGATATAGATTGGGATAAAGGAGATAAACCATTCAAGGGTTAGCATAGAGTGAGTAAGTGAAACTAAGATTTCTTTGAGAAGATCATACCAAGTCTACCAATATATATATATATATATATATCTTCAAAAAAACTCATAGACGATAGGGAACTGTGGTCCAAATTTATACATTTCTCTAATTCAGGAGCTTTCCTAAAACAAAAAGAATTCTTTTAATTTTTTCATTTCCAAAGTTCTTGGGTAAGAACTCGCCCAAGTCCATGACCCACACATAAGCCTGAGTCTCTCCAAGTCATTTTTTGGGCCAAACTTGCTAACTTGGATTTTAAAGAATCCATTTTTTAATAGTTACAACCATTTTCGTAGTTAATAAATGTACTGTACATGAAAAATGCTTTGAACTTGGGAATTTTTTTTCATGATAACTTGTAGATTGTTAGTAATAAGCTTCACTGTGATGGTTGGAAAATTTTCATTTTCCATTTCATTAGCTTTAAGTGAATAAAATTCCTATTATTTTGCATAAAAACTGAGAACAATGACTATATAAATCGAGTTGATAGGAATAAGTTGAACAACCATTTCAAATGCTTAAATCTGCAAAAGACATATATATGTCTTCTATGTTAAGACAACAAAAAAAAACAAACCCGTCATAAATGAACAAAAACCATAATTATTCCCGATCATCCAATTTAATATATTATAGTCATTTATGTTTTGAAATAAAATTCCAAGTTTTAATTTTATGATTAAATAGATAATTAAGATTTATTTATTTATTATTATTATTTTTTTTTTTTTTCTATAATATAATTTATTTATTTTAAAATAACATTTTTTCTATATTTGATGATATGATAGAATAACAAGGAGAATTGAATTTCCTAGGACCCTGGGGAAGTAAAAAAAACGGTGGAAGCAAGTAGCTAGGGTTAAATAAAGTTGCAAAGATCATTTCTAATGGAGGGCGACAGAGGAGGGAGCTCGACTCCCTCCTACAAGGATGCTGTAACTAGCAAAGGTAAAACACCGGTAATGAACAACAAAGGTTTTGGAGATGAAAGAAATAGGGATAATGAAAAGGAGACAGATGGGACCAAGACCAAGGAAAACAGTAGCACAAAGGACAAGGAGGAAGAAGACAAAAATCAGGGTTCAAGAGACAAAAAACAAAAGGGACCTTGCAAACCAA
Organism: Pinus tabuliformis; assembly: GCA_031772625.1. Lineage (NCBI taxonomy): Eukaryota > Viridiplantae > Streptophyta > Pinopsida > Pinales > Pinaceae > Pinus > Pinus tabuliformis. Next base: position 288,920,722 of record CM062815.1, on the reverse strand, counting down.
AAGCACAAATCACTCCTAGAGTAATATTAAATGATCCTACTCTGTAGGCACACAGGGAACACATGGGGACCTACGCCATTATCTGTAAATTCATGGGACTATGGCCCACTGAAAAATCTTTACAGACGTAGATCAAGTATCACTGGAAACCCAAAGGAAGCATTGACCTACATCTTGGGTCAAAGGGATTCTTCACAGTGGTGTTCTCAAACATCGAAGATAAAGACAGAATATTCGAAGCAGGATGCTACTTTTATGTAGCAACCGGTCTCTATATGAGGCCTTGGATGATGAACTTTGTCCCAGAGCAAGAGACTTTCACTTTAGTTCTAGTTTAGGTAAGGCTCTATTCTCTACCTCTTGATTATTCGCAAACTGAATTGCTAGTTGCCATTGGCAATAAACTAGGGTATTTTGTCAAGGTCTCTAAAGCCACAAGAAGATGGAAACATACCTCCTTTGCAAGGATATGTGTGGAAATGGATCTATCAGGAGCTCTTCGAGATGAAGTTATTTTGGAAGTTTTTGATGAGGAGTGGGTGAAGACAGTGGACTACAAGCATATCCCATTAAGATGTCGTAGCTACAATGATCATGGACATCTATTTAGAGACTACCCTCTCAGTAAAGCGGACAACAAAGGGAAACTCAATACAATGAAGGACACAAAAATCTTTGAGAAAGTGGCAAGTAGAGGAAAAGGAGGAAAAAAGGGGATAAAGCAACAACATAATGAGGGGCAGAAGGTCAGTCAGAACAAGTTTCAAGTGCTGGAAGAGAATGAAGAAAACACGAAGGAAAATCAATCTCAGGAGGAAGGTCCTAATGAAAAAGAGAAAGAAGAAAACAACAAACAATCTCAAGATATTGGTTATCAAAATGAGACATTGATGAGTGAAACAGAAATGGAGATGGACCAGGAAATGACCCAAACTGAAATAGATCTAGAAGATCATGAATTACAAGAAATTCTAGATAAGGAAAACCTGGATCTAGAAGAATTCTTGATGCAGGGAACCAAGGGAGGAATAGATTCACTACCTCAAGAAGAATGCAATAGAATACAACATTTGTTTTTATGTAAAAATCAAGAAAGAGTGTTGGATAAAGGTAAAAATATTCACAAGCAGGAGCTCAAAGGTGTGAAAACTATGAAATCAACTCTAGGATTAGCAACAAGAAATCTAGGAAAGAAGAGGGGTAGGAAAAAGCAAAATGAGCTCTTGATGGAGTGTGGAAAGCTAATGATAGATTCGGGTAAGATGAAAGACCTAACCAGTTACTCATTTACAAATATTTAATTATGAAGTTCATATCTTGGAATATCAGAGGTCTAGGTAGTAAAAGAAAACAAAGAATGCTAAGTAACAAAATGAAACTAGCAACGTCGGATATAATCTTCATTCAGGAAACAAAATGCTCCATTCAGAAATTAAAACAAATCCATAGCAAATGGCTTAATAGATTTGAGTTTCTTGAAGTGAAAGCAGAGAACATAGCAGGAGGCATCCTCACTCTATGGAACCCCCAAAAAGTTAGCATAATAGATGTGGAGGCATCAAGAAATTATTTATCTTTAATTATTCAACCAGTGGGAGTTGTGGAAACTTTCCTGGTCACAAATGTTTATGGTCCTCAAAGAATAGATGAGAAACTTAGATTCTTAAACTCCCTAGTAGATATTAGAAGCAGACATGATGAAATACCTTGGGTCTTGGGAGGAGATTTTAACATGATTAAATCTCTTTCGGAAAAAAAAGGGAGGTGCTAGATTGCTAAGTAAAGACTTTGAAGCATTCCAAACCTTCACAGAAGATATGAAACTAGTTGACTCAGAAACGCATAATGGCATTTTTATTTGGAACAACGAAAAGGGGACGTGAGGCTCAGGTTGCCTCCAAGTTAGATAGATTTTTGATCTCAAGGGAGCTTATGCTCGTAAATAGAGAAATAATAGCTAGAGTTCTCCCCTTTGGATGCTCTTATCACTGGCTGATTCAATTAGAAATCAAGGAGATTGATTCTCCCAGGAATAGACCCTTCAAGTTTGAGAATATATGGCTCTCCCACCCAGATTTCATCAACAACATTGAAAAATGGTGGGTTGAAGATTTGCAGATCCAGGGTACTAAAATGTTCCTCCTACATAAAAGACTTAAGCATATGAAACTCAAACTCAAAGAATGGAACAAGAAGGATTTTGGTAACATTTTTGTGGACAAAAAATCAGTGGAAACCAAACTACAGGAACTCAATCAAGCACTGATCACAGATGGTTTTGATAAAGTCAAAAGTGAGCAAGCTAATAAACACCATCAAGAATGGGAAAAATTATGCAAACAAGAGAAAATATTTTGGAGACAAAATTCTCGAATTCAATGGCTCAAAGAAGGTGAACGAAATACTAAATTTTTTCATAAATCCACCATGGCCAATAGATCTCACAATAGAATCTCTTCGATATTGAATGACAATGGGAGCTTTAGACCTCTCATAAGAATATCAAAGCTATGTTGGTATAGCATTTCAGAGGCATCACTAAGGAAAACAATCCAAATAGAGAGAATTGCATCAAAGAAATTACAAAAAATATCCCGAAGCCGGTGTCAAGAGAGGAAAATTTTAACCTGAATAAACCAGTAACCGAAGAGGAAGTCAGTGAGGTTATTAAAGACATGAAGAATGGAAAAGCTCTAGGACCAGATGGTTTCAATGTAGACTTTTCTAAGGCCTACTGGAACATTGTCAAGTAGGACATTATGAATGTTGTGGAGGACTCCAGAAGAAACAAGACTATTTTGAAAGCCCTCAACACCTCCTTCATCTCCCTAATCCCAAAATAGGATTCAGCCCTAACTGTTGATAAGTACAGACCCCTTGCTTTATGAAATGTGGTATACAAGATTATATCCAAGGTTTTGGCTAGCAGACTCAAACCTCTTCTTTCTTCTTTAATTTCAGGGGAATAATCTGGTTATGTGGAAGGCAGACAAATCCTAAATAACATTATTCAAGTCCACGAGGTAGTTCACACACTAACCAGCAAGAGGCGGGCTGGTATGATCATGCAATTAGATATTGCCAAGCGTATGACAAGTTGAACTGGATCTGTATCAATAAGGTCCTTACTACTTTGGGTTCAACCACAATTGGGTCAGATGGGTTATGGCTCTGGTAACTTCTTTCATCTTTTTATTTTGGTGAATGGCTCACTCTCTGAGATCTTCACTCTTACTAGAGGCCTCAGGTAGGGTGACCCACTCTCTCCCTTTATCTTTATCCTCCTGATGGAAAGACTGGGTAGGTCCATTAAATAGGCCAAAGCCTTGGGAAAGATTAAGGGCCTTCAACTAACGAAGAACGGTCAGACAATGACTCACCAACAATTTGTGGATGATACCATGCTGCAAGTAATTTCCACAGTCAAAGAAGCTTCAACATACAAACAAATCCTAAATGACTTTTCCTTGGCTACAGGTATGGAAGTTAATGTCTCCAAATGAAAAATATTTTTCTTAAATACTAACATTGCAATTCAGAGAAATAACTCCACAATTCTGGGCTTTCAAAGGGATTCCCTCCCTTCAAAGTATTTGGGAATTCCCCTTACAACCAGACCCTTGCATAAAAGTATTTGGGAACTGGTGTTGAACAAGATGCAAGACAAAGTAAAAAAATAGATTATCAGATTGTTGAACCTGGTTGGTAGGTTGATTCTAAGAAAGGCCGTTCTACAATCAATCCCTGTTTTATTTTTATCAGCCCTCCCAGCTCCCAAAGGTGTCTTACAGAAATTCAGGAATATTTAGAGAGACTTCCTTTGGGGCAAGGAGGAAACAAAGAAGAAATAGGCCATTGTTTCTTAGGATAAAATCTGTAAACCCAAGAGTCATGGGGGTCTAGGCCTAGATGATTAGGAAATTCTGAGTAAAGTTTTAGGAGCCAAGCTCTGGTGAAGATGGGTTAAAGAACCAGAAGCTCAATGGGCTAAGACCTAGAAAGAAAAATATGCAAATTCATGGCAAACAAGTGATCTTATAAGAATTTCTGGAAACATAAAGGGCTCTTACATACGAAATAAAGCCCAGGAAAATAAAAGCCTAGTACAAAACAACAGTTTCTGGGAAATCAGAGCAGGAGATCTCACTCTCTTCTGGGAAGACAAATGGCAACAAGAACCAATGCTGTTAAGAGAGGACTTTATGAGACTCAAGCAGGAAATAGACTCCCAAGGATTAATTAAAGTTAAATATTTCTGGAATCTTCATCATAACTCCGAAAAGTGGAGAAATTGGAGAAGCATAGACTGCAGAGATGATAGATCCATAAAAGAAAAAGAAGAGGCTATCATGAGCATGCTAAAACAAAGGAAAATATTCGTAACAGAGGGGCAGGATCAGTTAATATGGGGCCTCAATAAGGAAGGCACCTTTAATCTTAAGGAAGCAAAAAGAATTATCCTGAACCTAGATTTTTGTGATTCACCGAAATCCTGGCAACAACTTTGGAGCCACCAAGGGTGGATGAAGATCATGCTTTTCATGTGGTTAGTTCATCACAAGAAAATCTTAACCTGGGACAATATTAGGAAAAGAGGTGTTATTGGGCCTTCTAGATGTCAGCTATGTGAAGCTCAAGAGGAGACAATGGAGCATATTCTCAACAGTAGCACCTATACCACCTGGATGTGGGATTCTTTTGCCACCATTTTTCAACAAACAGAAAGAGATAAAGGAAGTATCATTAATACCCTAAACAAGTGGAGAAGAAACTTTTCAGAGAATGAGCTCCTTAATTTGGCCTGGGCCTTTACACCAAGCTTCATTATCTGCAATGTTTAGAAAGAAAGGAATAAAATAATTTTCAAGGACGAAAAACTATTCCTCTTCGCCTTTTGGATCTGATCTTGAAGCAGATTAAGGAGACATTTAGCACCATTGTTTGCAATTATCCCAAGAACCCTACCACAGAAAATGAGATGAGAACTCTCAGGCAACTGACAATGCATGAGATCATTCCCAATAGACCTGGCAAAAAGGAAAGAAATTTAGAAACGGAAAGGGAGATTTTGCATCCTCCACCGAAAGGTTATTTGAAATGCAATATTGATGGTGTTTCAAAATGCAACCCTGGAATAGCTGGGTATGGACGGGTGTTAAGAGATGAAGAAGGAAACGTAATATTTATATTCCATTGCCATTTAAGTAAATCCACCAACAATATGGCTGAATTAATGGCTTTAGAACAATGTCTCAAACTACTAAAACTAAATCACAGCTCAAATGTCATTATAGAAGCAGACTCAGAGATCTCCATAAAAGCTGTTGAGAGAATCAGTTGCGGAGTAGCACCAGAGAAGGTCTCAAAACACTGGAGACTAATACAAGTGTACCAAAGAATTCAAAAACATCTCCTGAGTCTACGAACTGTTAGTTTCAGCCATGTTCGACGAAAAGCCAACAAACTAGTGGATACTCTGGCCAACCAAGGAGTAATTAATTCAGAATGTAGATTTGAGATGAAGTGGCAGGAGATGCCTCAGGGTAGAGTAAAAGCTCTCTGTGATGAACAAGTGGCAGAGGATAGACCTCAGAGTAGAGTAAAAGCTCTCTGTGATGAACAAGTGGCAGAGGATAGAGAAATTTTTAGATATTGGGCCAGAGTGAAAGGCACAGAATGAAGATTTCTAAGCAAGTTCAATCTCAGTACTCTGGTTGGCACCTGGAAGAAGGGCAAGCACAGAGCGGTCATATAACACCCTGGTGTAAGTTGACCAGTCCCCCTTTTTCTTTCAAACTGCACCACAGAGTTCATTTCACAGTCAGCGGCAGTCTCTGGTGCAAGTTCCGAGGCGTGCTTGCATGGAAAGGGCGGTTAGAATTTTCTGGTGGAGGCTATTCCCCTACAATCCTCTCACGGATCGGAAAACCAGGCTCAAAGCGGTTACCAGATGATCGCATGGCTTCAGAACGGTAAGTGGTAATGGAATTTTGGGAGTGATTCCATTAGGCTCCCAACACGTGGCAAGGGAGTGGTAAAGAATACCACCCTCCATCACACATTATGGTTCGGACATCTTGGCTGTGCGATATTTCGCCGAGCCGTTCGATTTCGCAGTTTGAAATGACGGTCAGATTTGAACGTGCTATTTTGTGGGGCCACTGGTCTTATCAGGCTTTTCGCGACAGAGACGTGGGGGGTTAGCGGAGTATTACATTAGGTTAATGAATTATAAAGTTCAACCTAAGGTATCATTTGAGAGATTAGCATTGTATGTTGTAAAGGGAAGGGTCATATCTATGGCAGTACACCCTTGGTTTTCCTGAGTCCATGATGGGATCATGGTTTTTGTATATGCTGTAATTTTATTTTTTATTTAATGAAATAGAAATATCGACTCTTGGTTAAGTAAATAAAACATTTTTTCTATATTTTTTAAATTAATTTAAATTGATTAATTAAAAAAATGTCATAAATTCTTATATTAAATAATAATATTATAACGAGGTTGGTATAAAGACAATAGGGCCTCGTTAAACCATTGGGAGATCGACCAGAATGTTTCATTGAAAAACATTAATACCATTAAAAATATTGTTACTTCTAAGTTCAAAGAAAAAATGTGGTGTGAGAAAGATTTAGTAGCTAAAAGAAAATTAAGATATTATAAGGAGGTCATCAACTCCACCCTAGAAGATCAAAAGTTTCTCTATGTTTTAACTAGCTAGAAGAAGAAAATTTATATAGCCAAGATTAGAACGAACTCTCATGACCTCCATAGTAAAACGGGTCTTTTGGCAGTGCCTAGAACACCATGGATGGAAAGGTTCTGCCATCTCTATGAGAATAGAAACATCGAGGATAAAAATCACTTCCTCTTAGAGTGCCCTGCGTATAACCACATTAAATCTCAGTTTCAAAATCTTCATTGCAATACTGACCTTACTAGCCTTTTATGTCGTCAAAATTATAGTGAGCTGAGAGGCTTATCTCCAAGCTTTTTGAGCATAGGAATAAAATCTTAAATCAAACTAAATAATTCATTTCTTTAGGTTTGATAGACCAAAGTTTGGTCTCAGTGGACTTTAACCACCACCAACACCATCATCATCAAATCTTATTTATAAATTAATAATTTTCATAATTTAATTTATTTAATTTTTAAAATTTTACATTTTGATAATACAAAATCTATTCTAAAATAAGTGTTTCAAATTCAATGCCTATAAATATTTGTTGGCCATAACTACTCTATATGTTTATCAAATATAACTGAGATAAAAGAACATTTAAAATTAAACAACGGTGGAACAATCATGAAAGAGTCCATAAACCAAGAAATTGCACTCAAAGCATAAACTAAATATTTCCCTGTTAATAAAAAACATGTATAACAGTCGTCAAGGAAATCTAATTTTATTCAAGCTATAGTTTGAAGTTTTAATTAGATTAAAAAAAATGATGTAACTATATTTCATATAAATCTAAACCTTCTGACTTAATCTAACTTATAGATGAGATGACCTTCTTCAGAGCATTTTGTCTTAATTTTAATTAAAATTAGGTAGATATTTGTAAACACTTGAGTTGAAGTTCGTTAATATGTAGAATTTGAGTGCCCTAAGGGTTTTTTAGGTGCTGAATTCATTTAGGAATTAAAAAAAGTATTTTAAACTACGAAAAATCACAATATTTCCTCAGATTTTATCCTCAAATTTTGGTGAAAAGGTCATTTCATCTACAAGTTAGACTATCACAATTAGTCTATAAGTTAGACTACCCCCTATTGTAACCACTCCTAAAAATATTTCATGAATATTCCATATATGTTACATTACTACCATATATCTATTAATTATTGATAATTAAATTAAAATTTTGGAAATAAATTATGAAATTGTGGAAAGTAACGAATCGCAAATGAGAAAGTCTCAATACAGAAGAAAGTTGTGAAGTTTGACCTTGAGTTTGTTTCTCTAAATTTGCTCTTCCTCAGAATTCAATTTATATAAATTGATACATAAATTGAATTAAATGATTTTGTAATCACTTAGTTCAAACTAATAATTAAGTAATATATTTTTGCAAATGTATATGGCATGAACTATGCTACTATAAAAACTTTTTTTATTGGTATCCACACAATACTAGCCCAAACTAAACTAATTATGGTGCACATTAATTTAAACAATATTTTCTTTTAATAAAAATTAAATTAAATTGCCATGATTAACTGTGATTTTGAAAGTGCCTTGTAAAACTATATGTACTTTTTAGTTTATGCATTTTTATTTATTAAATTATAATGGGTCTGTGATTTTGAAAGTGCCTTGTAAAACTATATGTCCTCTTTAAATTATACATTTTTATTTATTAAATTATATTATTATTATTTAGTATTTTACAATTATTATTAATAAATATTAATAATTTTAGTAAAATATATTGTTTATTTATTCAACATTATAAAATTATATTTACTTATATTAATTTACAAACACATTTTATTATTATTAAAATAAATATATTTTGTTAAAAGTGAGGATTGATTTAAATTTATTTAATTTATTTTTTAAATTGATTATATTCTACATAAATGTTATTTTTTCTTATAAACCTAGAGCTTAAAAATAATTTGTAACTTAGCCAAGGCAAATTTATGTTAATTATCCAACAAAAAATAATAAAAGTAAAAACAATAATGTGAAAAATAGATTTTATTACTTTATTTTGAAGTTATTTTTATTTTTATTTTGATTATAGGTGAGTACATTACATCATAAAAAATGATTAAATTATAACTTTATTTAAATTATTCTTTATTATTAATTATAAAAAAAAATAATATATGAATTAGACATGTAACCAAATTATTAAACAGCTTGGAGATTCTCTCTCCACTTGTAAATAGACCTTTTCACAATATCATGGATTAAAGCCATCCTTTACTAATGCCACATGCCCAAAAAGTCACAAGTCATGTTAATAAAACTTTTTCCTAATCAATCAATTTAATTAAAAAGGAAAAGAGTGCACAACTAAATTTGATATATATCTCAACCTTTGATTTGTGACTACTACTAATATTATTGCAGAATATTATACAGAGGTTAAATCTCTACAATTCACCTAGTAATTATTAATGATTAACTTAAAATCCTAATCTAAAATAAACACTCCCATTATTATAAAATTATATACATATTAATAAAAATAATTTCACTTTATCATTCATACATACACACACACACACACATAATTTAAACCTATTATCACATATTTTTTTTTTTATGATTAATGTTTTTTTCTCGAAAGTCATAAAACCCACAGTTTCATGAATTTAATGTTGGAAAATATGTTTAGCATTTGACTTGAAAGCCATGATAAAATACAAAGGACCTAAGGGGAAAGCTGGTTTAAGAGGCATCACTTGACTACCGATCATCTTGTGACTGTCAAGACCATTGTTGACGAGTGCCACAATAGTAAAACTGACCCATTTTGTTATTTTTTTTACTTTAGAAAAGATTTCAACATTGTTCTGCGAGATAAGCTACATAAATGAATCAAATTGTTAATGGCCTCTCCTGAGTTAAGGATTGTTGTCATTTGACTCTATGACAATGTTTTTACCAAACTTAAAACCAATGATAGCTGGTCTATAGAAATTAAATGTAATATCAAGGTTAAGAAAGGGTGTCCGCTATCCCCTACGCTTTTTGGCATTTATATTGATAAGCTATAAATGTGTTAAGAAACTATGGGATGCAATGGTCCTGAGCTCGGTGATATGGTCATAACTCTTCTCCTCTATGACGATGATATCATTCTTCTAGCCAATAGTCACAATGATCTCAAAAAGAAGCTTAAGACTCTCCATGATTACTAATACAATATGGGTATGATGCTTAATATTGGCAAGACTAAGGTCATGATAATTAAATCTAAGAGAATCAACCATGGTAATTTTATCTATGACAATAATTACTTGGAGTATGTTCATACCTACAAATATTTTGGTATTGGTATTCATCATCAACTAAACTGGAAAGATAACATTCAAAATATTATTATTGCAAGATGGAAAGCTTATTATGAGCTTGAAAACAATTGTAAGTCATCTAACCTCTAGATTTATAGTAAAAAAAGGTTCCTCTTTGAGGTTCTCGTCACCACTTCTATTTTATACGGTTGTGATGTTTGGGGATGAGGTGTAACCAGAAAATCATGGAGGAAGGTTTATATGATTCAAAAGAAATTTATAATATACAACCTAAAGATTAAAGGAAGTATTCCCTATCTTATCCTCTTGATTGAGGCTAGTATTTCTTCTATTGAAAAGATGTCTATTTTAAGGTATTTTATGTATAGAAAGAAACTCTACAACGTAGAATCTAAGAAGTTTCCAAAAATTGCCTTTAACTCTAACCCAAATTCCCACCTCTATCTCAAGCATGTATGGCATAAGGATGCCCAGTCTGGGATCGACTGTTGCGGAATAAATGAGGAGGTTATCTTGGGGAATACAAATAAAACTAAAAAAACTATTACCTCCAAATTTACGGATAAACTATGGGATGATAAGGAGTTAGAGGAAAAATTAAAGTTAAGATATTATAAGGACATGATCAGCTCCACCCTTGCTAAGCAGAATCAACTCTCTATCTTGACAAATACTAAGAAGAAAATGACCATTTCAAGGATAAGAACTAATTCTCTTGATCTTGAAAGTGAAATTGGGCGCTGGTCTATTCCCAAGACACCTTGGGCTAAAAGAATTTTTCACCTTTGCAATGTTAAGAGGGTTGAAGATGAAAAGTACTTTCTCTTAGATTGAATGGATCTTACTCACATGTGTTCTCATTTCTAAAATATTTTCCACATTTTCAATCTTCTTGAGCTGTTAAGTAAACAAAACTATAGTGATATTGAAGCACTTCTCTTCGTTCTTTTTTATCATAGACATAAAATATTAAAGAGTCACAATTAATCTCTTACTTTATTAAGGTCCGATAGACCACACTGCTCTTAGTGGACATTGATCATCATAATCATCATCATCATAGCACAAATTTTAAATTTATTATATATTAAACCTAAGAAACATATATTTTCTACGCTTTTATACAAAGAATACTTTTTTTACAATTTTCATGCCTTCCATTAATTATCTATACTTATATATGTTTATAGATGTCATCTTTCCTTTGTCATTGTCGCTATATATATAATGTCTAAAATTACAATTTTAAATATCCTATTTAATATTTTATAATAATATGTTTAAACTTAATATAAATAAAATATTAATGAATATATATATATATATATATATATATATATATATATATATAATTTATACCATGAGTAATTTTTTTTTAAAATTTTTTATTATGATTTTCATACTTTACATTAATAATCCATTTTTATGTCTTTATATGGATTACATCATTCCTTTGCAATTGTCACAACCATATATAATTTTAAAAAAATAATATATTATAACAATCACATATAATTATATTAATCATAAATATTTAATAATACATATAAACTCTCTATCTAAACTCAACTTATACAAAAAGTAAGTCTTGCACTATTTTCATGTTTATTATTAATAATCTTTATTTATGTCTCTTTATAAATTGTATCATTATTTTACAATTGTGGCGATCATATATATAATTTTAAATACTTTATTTAATATATTTTATAGTATATATTTAAATTAATAATAATAATAATAATAATAATAATAATAATAATAATTATTATTATTATTATTTTATTAATTTTTTATATATCTATATATAAAATTAGAAGAAATGTCACACTCTCTGAGTTTATGTATTATAATGATTTATGTAATTATAATAATATTTAAAAAGTTATTCTTGGAAAAATAAGAAATAAAATTATAAATAAACATAATATTTGATTTAATGTATACTTTTAGAACTAATTATTATAAAAAATGTATTCTATATATGTGTGGGAAAGTAAGCAACTTTACATTAGCAAAAATATAGTACAAAAAGGTTGCATTCAAAGAATGCACCAAGGCCTGAATGATGATAGTTTGATGAGGACCATTTTCCCCAAAACGAAAAACTTAAAAAATAGAAAAAGATAAGGAACCTTCTTATGTCATGTTCTTTCCATTGGAGCCTAAAGGAGTTGGATTCGTTTGAATGAGGTATGCTTCATCCTTTCTCCTATTGCTAGAAGGTTTTGCATCTAAAGTTTACTCCAATATAAGGCATCCGTGGGAGTTGGGGATTTCAAGAGAGGGCACCTTATTAATGAGATGGGAAGCTATGATGGGGATTGGCTCTATCGCTAATTTGGAGACCCTTGATATAGTGAGGCTCTACCTATCCCATCACCTGCTGGGATAATGGAGGGAGAACAAGAGCGGGTTTGATTGGTAAGATGACTGTCAAAAGACCTTTCCAAAGATCATGAAAACGTGGAGGTTGTAGGCACAAGTCGAAGTTCTACGTCGATGTGTCTAGATAGGTAGTGGAGCAAGGTTTTTATGTAGCTAATGTGTGTATTTCATTCAACCACCCATCTTTCAACACTATCTCTTGTAACCTCCAGGCTCTAGAAATGACGTGCCAATAAATTTTAGACAACCTATTTCCCATCATTCAGTCTTCTTCATTCCTTCATCTTCGAGGTGGCTACTCCACGGTAGATGTTTTCAGGGATGTTGCGATAGAATAAAACCATGTGTTCATCGAGCCAAGGAGTACTAGGTGTGCGTCCATGCCCTCTACCTACTCAAAAACCCAACTACCTTCTCTGTAGGTGAGTTAAGGTGACTAGGTCTGGTAGTCTGTCCTATGTTAGGAGATGGTATGCCTCCTTGACCAAGAAAATTTTGATGTTGTAATAGCCCTATCTAAGGATTTCTGAACCTTCTCTCTTTTTTATGGATCTTTGACAGAGCGGTTACCAAAGGGAGTTTCTATTGTGATCCATGTATTCCTCCCCGCATAATATACTTTGATTCCATTTGCAATCTTCGATGCATCTATTGTCAGTACAATAATGGTGAACCAAGTTTTAGCTCGTGTTTTGTGTGATAGCTTGAATTAGGGGAGTTGTGAGGATGTTTTTGAATAGTAGAAGATGCTCTAGGTAATTAATCCAAAATCTTGATGTTTTTCCATTATGGATTTCCTAGAAACTATGCATCTAAATGGAGGTTCTCTTAATATTGGAAAGGTTCTAGATGATAGATCCCTATGTTTGAGTGGAAAGACATATGAGATCTTACTTTCCTATATCCCTAGAATAATGGATGAGATAAAATAGACCATATTTATGTCTTGTATTTCATTCAATGCCACCATATCTTGGCAACTAGGACTTTGCTAGCCACTTCTGCATCTTGCCGACCCAACCCCACTTTTGGTTTTGAGAGGAAATGTGTCTCCCATTTGGCTAAAGGAAATTTGTTCTTTAGATAATATCCTCCACAAAATAATGTTCTTTGAAGATTTATGATATTTTTTATGACCTATTTTGGGTCTGAAATGATGGAAAAGAGATATTTGGGCATGGCTTGTAGGACAAGTTTGATGAGAACTAAGCTACTTACAATGTTTAGTGATAGAAGTTCCAACGAATAAGTTTACAATTGAGCTCATTAAGAAGGTCAAGCTAGAAAGGGTGTTTCATGGTTGAGATAGTAAGAGGGGACCTAACATATTTGTAAGGGGGAGATGCATAGGAGAATCACATGATACATTTGATATTCCTCAAGGTGATGGGAGGATTATTGAAGAATAATATATGGAACTTGTCCCAAATTATCAAGGTGCTAGAAGTTGCAAGGAAGAGATCTATGATGGCATTGAATTCCTTGGATTCATTTACAGAGGGTTGATTCATGAGGAGTGTGGCATCAACAAATTGATGGTGGGATAGGGTGACGTTGTTGTGAAGGGTAAGACCTTTGAGACAACATTTATAGAGAGAATCCTTGATGTATTCTCGAAAGCCTCTCGCCATAAGAATGAATAGAAAGGGGGAGAGAGGTTGTCTAGGTTTAATTCCTTTGGAGGTTTTGAAAGTGTTAGAGGGGGATCCATTAACAAGGATGGAGAATAAATATATGGAGATAAGAGACATGATCCAGTGGGTCTAACGGGTATTGAAACGAAAAGCAAGAAGAACGATTTTAATCTATTGAGTTTTATGAGAATTCCAAACTTCTTGATATTTTTGTGGGAGTGGATAACTGTTATGAAACCAGCTCACAAAAAGATAGAAAAGATAGATCAACACATTAGAAATAAGCCTCTTCAAGGGGGAAACCTCCTTTACATTGAACAAATGAACAATTCTTAGATGATTCAAATGAAAAAGCATCCTTTCTATATATAGGAGTCTAACGGGTCATAATATAACTAAAGATGACCTAACAATAATAATATAAAGGCACAAAAATAGCAATAGTGGGATTCTATGGGGCACACTAATAACAATATGGTGACAATAAGGGATGCAACAGAAATAGTAATGGGGGAATCACTAGTATGATAGGGACCTAACATGCCCCTGTCCTTAAAAAAAGTGTTGTCCTCAATGCTTGAGTATTTCTAGATGCTTATGTATAAAATTCTCATCCTCCCATGTGGAATCTTCAACAGGTAATTTCTTCCACTTCATGAGATACTTTGAAATTGATCGATTTTGTAGCTGTCGAGTTCTTATTTCTTTGACTGCTTCCGGTTCGAATATGATTTTTCTTTCCCCATCAAGTTCTAGAAATATTGTTTGAACTGGAAGCTTGTCACCTATAACATTCTTTAAGCATGAAACATGGAAAAATGGGTGCACTCGGGAAGCTGCAAGAAGCTCCAATTTGTATGCCATAGTACCTATCTTTTGCAACACCTTGTACAAACCATAATAATTTGGTGATAATTTATTATCCTTCTTAGCTTTCTTGAGGGACATTTTTCTATATGGTTGTAGCAGTAGGAATACCTAATCACCTACATCAAAACTTCTTTCACTGCGATGTTGATATTGTTGTTGTTTCATTCTATTCTAGATGAGGTTATCCGATAAGATTTGGAGAACTTGTTGTTGATGCTTGATGTGATATTCTTCTTCTTGAAGCTTAGAATTTTCTCTTAAATATGATTTGATGGATGGTATATGATATCCATAAGGCGCCATAAATGGGGTCATTTTTGTTGTTGTATGGAAGGAAGTGTTATACCACCATTCAGCCAGAGGCATGCATTTTACCCATTGTGTCTATTTATTAGTTACAAAGTAATGAAGATATCCTTCCAAACATTTGTTTACTATCTCAGTTTTCCCATCAAACTAAGGATGATAAGACGTGCTATGAGCTATCTAAGTACCAAGATAAGAAAATAATTATGTTGAAAAATTTCCAGTGAAAATGGTTCTCTGTCGCTTAGAATAATCTTTGGGTTTCCATGTAGCTTTTGAATTGTTTCCATAAATGTAGTAAAAATTGTACTCGCTTTAAATGGATGAGATAATGCACAAAAGTGTGCATACTTGGTAATTCTATCACCTATCACCATGATAACACTCTTTCCTTTGAACTTGTGTAAACTTGTGATAAAATCCATTGAAACGTCCTCCCAACGTTGGCTTGGAATGGATAAAGGTTACAACAGTCTTGGGGTCTTAATTGTTTCAACTTTATTTTGTTGGAAAACCAAACATTCCGCCACAAAATTTTGAATATCCAATTTAAGGCCATCCCAAAAAAAGTCCTTCTTAACCCTGTGGTAGGATTTCAAAAATCCTGTGTGCCCTCCTAAGGGATAGGCGTGAAATCCATAAGATTCTTTTGTTTGAGTTGGGAATTATTACATATATAACTAATCCTTGTACCATAATGAATCATTTTTCTAGAAAAATGTATTAGATGTATTGGGATCTTGTTGTATCCTTTGAATGAGTGCCCACACTTCCTCATCATTCTTCCATTCATCCCTTGCTTCATTTATCTAATCTGGTTGGATAATAGAAATGGCACAAAGAAATACATCCACATCCCAATCCTTTCTCAAGAGTGCATCTGCCAGAACATTTTTCTTCCCTTTTTTGTAGATGATTTCAAATTCATAACCCAATATCTTTGTGACCCATTTTTGATACTTTTCTGAAGACAATCTTTGTTCTAAAAATTATTTAGGACTATGATGATTTGTTTTTACTTTAAAGTGTCTTCCCATTAGGTAGGGTCCTCATTTCTTATGTGCATGTAGTATTGCGAACACTTTCTTCTCATAAATAGTTCCGTGTAAATACTTTCCTTTGATTAGATGACTTTTGAAAGCAATGGGTCTTTCTTCTTACAAAGAAATGTCACCATTTCCATTTCTTGAGACATGACATTCCACAATAAAGGTTTTTGTGAAGTCTGTTGTAGCTAAGATTGGTGTTTGGAACATTTCCTCTTTAAGATGTTCAAAAGCCTTTGTTGCTTTTGGAGTCCATGAAAATACATATTTCTTCAATAATGTTGTTAGAGGTGCTTCTATTCTCCTGTAATTCTTAACAAACTTGCGATAATACCTTGCCAACCCAAGAAATCCTTGTAGATGATTTATGGATGTGGGGATTTTCCATTCCTTAATGGTTTTAATTTTTCTAGGGTCTAGCTTAATACCTTCATGAGATACAATATGACCCAGATATTCCACCTCTTCTCCTCTAAAGAAACATTTGGGGATTTTTTCATATAATATTTTATCCTCCAATAGTTTGAGCACCATGTTAGCATGTTGGACATGATCCTTCCAAGACTTGTTGTAGATTAGTATGTCATCAAAAAATACTAACACAAATTTTCTAAGGAAGGGTTTAAAAAAGGAATTCATCAAACCTTGAAATGTAGAAGGTGCACTAGTAAGGCCAAAAGGCATGACCAGAAATTCATAATGACCCTCATGAGCTCTAAATGTTGTTTATGGAATGTCTTCAGTCTTCATTCTGATTTGATGATATCCTGAATGAAGATCCAACTTGCTAAAGTCAATTGATCCATGCAATTCATTAAATAATTCATGAATGACAGGAATGGGAAATTTATCTTTAATAGTGAGCTTGTTGAGCTCTGTATAATCTAGACATATGCGCCATGATCCATACTTCTTGTGAGCCAATACTATTTGATTATACCAGCCTCTAGCATTTCTGCAACCATACATTCAATTTCACTCATTTGGACATAGGGATATCTGTAAGGCCTAATGTTTGGAGGAACAATTCGTGGAATCAAATTAATATCACAATCATGATCACAAATAGGTGGGAGGCCTTTGGGAGTCTCAAATACCTTGGAATGATTGTCCAATACTTTTTGGAGATCTGGAAAAATTGATGATTTCAATGAGGGAACCTCTAGTGAACATAATTGTGCAATTATACCTCATTGTTCTTTCTTTAGAAGATTTTTCATTCCGTTAGAGTTGATTATCTTTCCCAGTTTCCCTGTGATACCCCTTAATTCAACTTCCTTTCCTTCTGAAGATAATTTCATGAAAATTTCTTGAAAATTAAAAGCTACTGTACCCAAGTATTGTAGCCATTGGACTCCTAGTACAACATTAGCACCACCCATTGGAATGGAAAGCATTGGGCTATTCAATACATATTCTCCCATAGATAACTTGATATTATGGCACCTTCTTGAGCAATTTATGGTTCCTCCACTTGACACTCTGGTGCTGGATATAGGAAGCAATTCAATTCCTTGGCTATCTTAAAATGAATAAAATTATGGTTACTTCCTGAATCAATCAACACTATTACTTTTTTCTTCTTGATATGCCCTTCTATCTTTATAGTTTGAGGAGTGGTAATTCTAGAAAATGCATTACAAGATATGGTGGGATTCATTTCTTCCTTTTCTATGGTTTGTTCCTGGTGTATATCCTCTTCTTTTGACATTTTTTTTCATTTTCTTCCTCCTCTTCACAATCTATGTAAAATAATTTCTTCTCGGCAAACTTATGACCTTTAGTGTATTTTCTAACACAATTGTAACAAAGCCCTTTTGCTCTATTTTTCCAATTGTTGTGGTGTCAACCTTGTAGGTTGTGGATGGCTATGGGAAGCAACACTTTCATCTTTATGATTGTGAGTGGTAGACTTCCTTGTTGCCATAATTTGGCTTTCTATTTTTCTTGCCAACCTGAATGCCTTCTCCAATGAATCTGGTTCCCAAAGGTGAACCTCATGTTGGATGTTATATTTTAAATTCATTATGAACACACCAATAATATTCTGATCTGAAATATCTTTTACCCTTATATTCAATTTTTGGAAGTCCTCAATGTCCTCCATCATTGAACCCTTTTGTTTAGATTTATCAATTGGCTAAAAAAAGTGTTTCTTTTTGTATCCTCATAATGTGCTATAATTTCATCCATAAAAATAGCCCACGTGACAATTTTCTTACAAGAGAAAAGCCATATATACCATACAAATTGATTTGGTTCCAAATATAAAGTTGCAATGTGTACCTTCTGTGTGTTTTGCACATTATGGAGATCAAAAAATTGCTCCATCTGTAGTATCCATGCTCTGGGATCCTTTCCATAAAAATTCCTCTTATCGATATTTGGAACATGGTGTTTCTTCAATCCAACATTAGAGTCTATTAAATGATGATTAAAATTTATTTTGTTATCATCATAAGTTTCATTTACTACCCTTTCACCATTAATAAGAATTTCTTGTAGAAACTTTGTCAAATCTGTCCCCAAATCCGTGTTCAAATATTCCACACCTTTCTTTAAATTATCCATCTTAGCTTCCACGCCATCCATATTAGGTTCTATTACTTTTGTGTGAGTGAAATTTGTTGCACTTGGTCTCGTAATTTTGATATATCATGTTGCATTTCTTCCTCTTCTTCATGAGTCATGCTAACGCTTTCATGTTGCTCACTAGGTGTTTCCATTTTATTTCTTCGGGGTATCAATTACCGGTAATAATGCTTCACTATTCCCTTTCAGTTTCTTCAATATAATTTTTCAAACCAAGCTTATGCAAAAATTTAAAATAAAACTACACACCTTTTTTCACTTTGTAGGAGCTCAATATTGAATCTGATGTATCTCTATAATTTTGGATCTCGAAGGTCTAATATTTCTTCCTACGAGAATCATTTGAGTAGTATTTCTAACCTCACAACTCTGATCAAGATTGGATTCTCTAGTAAATAGTTATGCCAAATCTCCCACGATGACCTGGGTATAGACTAGTTCAGTAGAGTGAACTTGTACGACATGCCACAGGTCACTTTTTCAACCTTACCTTATGAAAATGGTACCCAAAAAACTACAGTTCATCCTCTATCTGTAAATTCTTAGGAAAATTCAATCTAATGCTCAGAGTGAAAGCTATGACGATTTTCCCAAGATCACATGTTTGGAATGTAACTCGGGGGTCTGTAAAAACCATAACTTCCTCAGACTATATCTCCAAAAATATAGCGAGATCAGATCTGAAATTCAGGTAAGAGGTTCAGACTGATTCCCTCTCAAATGAGTTTGTTTTTAGCTTCTGAACTTTGTAGTGAAAAATTTATAGCGAAAATGCCACAATGACCTGTTTGGAGCAATGAAACCCTAGAATCTGAAGCTCCCATACCAAATGTTATGAAACCAACTCACAAAAAGATAGAAAAGATAGATCAATGACTTATAAATAAGACTCTTCGAGGGAGAAACCTCCTTTACATTACACAATTGAACAATTCTTAGATGATTCAAATGACAAAACCTCCTTTCTATATATAGGAGTCTAAGGGGTCACAATATAACCAAAGTTGACCTAACAATAATAATATAAAGGCACATAATAATAATAGTGGGATTCTATGGGGCACAATAAGGACAACATGGGGACAATAGGGGCACAAAAATAACAATAAGGGATACAACAACAATATTAATCAGGGAATCACTAGTATTATAGGGACCTAACAATAACTTCATGAAAAGGGATGATGCCATCAAGGGTCAACATTTGTTCTAAATAGCGATTTTTTTTAGAGGATATGAGAAAGCAGACAATAGGTTGTAAGAAGATAGGAATTAAATTGTTATGATTTTGTAAATAACATTGCATAAAGCTATGGGATGATATTTCCTAGCAATTCAACATTTCCCTCCTTGGGCATGATGGTTAGGAAGGTGGCATTGAAGGATGGAAGGATGATTTTGTTGATCCTTGAGTCTTTGATTATTTCTAGGATTTCCTTATGAAGAAAGTTCCAACCTTGCCTAAAGAAGGAAATAGGGAACCCATCTAGTCATGGAAATTTGCCATCATCCAAATAGAGTAAATTATCCATGAGCTCTGCTTCATAATAAGTCTGATGAGAGCCATGTTCTTCTCCTCGACGACGAGTTTCAGGATATTTCTCATGATCCGATTGATCGCATCCCTGATTTGATGTTAAAGATCTTACAGAAGTTTTGAGAAGTAATTTACTAGTTCCTTTTTGATATCCTCTTTTTTCTCTATGATTTCACCTGCCTCATTACGAAGGGAGGTGATGTGACTGGTAGAAAGGTGTTGAATTGTTGATATATGGAAGATGGAGGTGTTTCATTCTCCCTATTTTAGCTAACTAACTCTTTATTTTTTTCTAATATATATCCTCTTCTTTGTAGCATTCCTCCAACTTCATCTTGAGTTCTTTTTCATTTTCCTCAAATTCCTTTGAGAAACCATTCAGAATTATCTCCTATTAGAGGGTGGATATTTCCTTTTCTAGAATGAATTTTTCATGAAAAATGTTGTTGAATTCTTCCTTGTTCCATCTTTTGAGGAGGAGTTTGAGATGTTTGAGCTTCTGTTAGAATACATACATAATGGAGCCCATGATATTTCTCATACCATTCAACCAAATTTTAATTTTGTTGATGATATTAGTGTCTATGAGCCAAAAAAATTTAAAAATTGAAGGGGTGCTTGAGAGGCTTACCAAAGGTTCTCCAAGAGAGAGAAATAGGCCACTGGTCAGATTCAGCTGATGGGAAGATATTCATTGAGATTTCATTGCTTCGTGTGATGAGTTTTTTTACTACCATGAAGTGATTCAGGTGTGAGGCATTTTACACTAAGCCTTCTCTATTTTTGTTTTGTCTTCATGTCCGCCATTCTTGTATCTTCTATGAAGTTCTTTTGGTCCTCAAACTCTCGCCCTAGGTGATGTATGTTTCCCTTCTTATCTCTCAGTGATTTCATCATATTGAAAGTTCCCAAGTTATTATCCATCTGTGTGGTAATATCTAGTTCCTTAAGGAGGGTAGATGCCTAAGCATGTTTTGTTTTCTAATTGGGGCTTGAGGACCATGTTCATTAGATTAAAAATATATGCAAGTTTATGCCTATAAAATCAAAAGAAGAGGTGAGAATGAAGGGATTTAAAGGAAACAATTACATACTCATTTGAGAGGGATCCTAGGCAATCCCTAGAAAACCTTAAGCTCCTCCCACATTGAGCACCATGCTTCCTGTTTTTTTCCATAATTTTTCCATTATGGATTCAAAATATTTGTAGGAGCATTTTGTTTCTTGAATTAGCAGGATTGTTAGGAGATGTTATTGGATCTTTTGGCATAGAATATGTTGTTTTGAGGGGATATTTAGACCCTGTATGTTCTAGGAGACTATCTTCATTGTAAAACAATGGCCCAAGAAGATCATATCTCTAAGTTATGCTTATATTAACCTGAGTCTACTAATTTCCTTCATAGGGAATCCATGCATTGAAGAACATATTTCCATCATCTTTTCTTGATGTCTTTGCTAGTTTTATTTTCATCTTTGGTGGTGATGGTTTGGACACCTATCTACATCAAGGCTTTATATTTTTGGAGGGTTTCTTCCAGGAGGTTTACCAACCTGGGACGAGTGGTGTTCATGAGATTCCCATGGTAGACATATTCCTCGGCCATCAAATCTAACCCTCCAAGATCACTGAAGTTTTCTTCCTTGACTAGGAGAGTGTCATCTTCTTTTCGTGGGTTTAGTATGCCCTATTGTTTTGTAAGGATGTCATTTGCAGGACCTTTTCCATTGTTCTTAATGTTTTGTTTCCTATATCCTTCAAGCGAGCCATCCTTTTCCTATTCTTCAATTGGCTTGGAGGGTTCCTTTGGGATATATCCTAACACATCTGTAATACCCCTATCCCTAAAAACATACATATAATTATTATTTATTTTAATCATAAAATAAAGGTGAGAATCTCGGCATAACATCTTGTGAGGGAATGTATGGTTTATTTAGTAATAATCAAGAATTAGTTACCGAACTACTACTATTGCTCTTAGAAAATAAATGAATTTGAGAACAAGATTTGAGAAAGCCTTGTTAGGTATCTAGAATTAAACTGAAGATCTACAAACAATTTTGGGAATGTGAACATTAATTTTTTTTAAATGCAAGATACCTTGTCTCGCAAGAAGGAAGTGGGTTCCATGTTCTATCTGTAGTCTTCACTATGTTTTCTAGTATATTATATTAAGGGAGGGTTTGGTTTTATTTTTACTATGCAAAGGATTAGCACTGAGTGACACACGCTAAATCTTTCCTTCCCACTAAGAATGACTTGTTCTATGTAAGTTGGGCCATAATGGTTTTCACCTCCTCTATCTCTCTTATATATTCCATGCTGTTTCCATATTTTTAATTAAAAACATTGATATTCTCAGATGCTCCTTTCTCAAATTCATGGATGCCCTTTCTTTTGTTTTTTTTATCATTGTTTCTTATTTTTCTTAGAGTCACTTGAAATCGGGAAAAACTCTGTCTGCACTATCCAAAAACATAAAACATTTTATGGTAGTGGAGATAGTTCTCCCATGAAGGCACAAAGCCTCCTATTCCCAAAAAAAACTTGCCATTAGTGTACATTAACATCAATATGTTATTTTTTACATGGACATTTGGTTATAATGAAGTAAAGGTCATAAATGTACAAAGTAGAGAGAAGACGACAATAGTATATGGGTAGTCTTGAATCACAACAGATGTGGTCACTAGAGCGAATGGGACTTTTAGAGGCATCAACCACAATGAGGTAAGTTGTATTAAGTGATTGGAAGGTCATATAACTAAAATCTTGTAAATATTTAAATATATTCTCATAATGAATGATGAGCACATGTAGATATGTATTAATATATGACTGAAAAATAGCAAATAAAGATCTCTTTCTTTCTTAATTAACTCATAATATAATTTAGGCTTCATTATTTTGAGATTGTGAATACTTAAAGAACCTTGGGTGAGGACAACAACTAAGGCCCAAATACATTAAAAGAAGGTTGGTCCTAACTTCCATTATTTCTTTAGAGGGGAAAGGTACTCATCAAAGAGCTCACTTTACCTTTTGATTTTATTTAATAGATTGACATCGTGCATGTTGTCACTTGGTATTATGCTCAATGCAATACTTTGTTCTTCTTTTCTTAAATACTTTGTAATTGTTCATTGTTCTACTTTGACATTTCCTTGATTTAAGGATGTTACAAGGAAGAAGTAAGGTATAAGTAAAAGGAGGCACATAAAAAAAATGGGTACGATGTTAAAAAAAGAGGGTGGAGGGGCTAGCTAAGTGAATAGTATTGAAAAACATTAAGTAAAGGATAGCATAAATGAATGGAATATAAATAAAAGTAATATATATATATATATATATATATATATATATATATATATATTTGAATTAAAGTGCAGAAGTGGTATAGAAGAAGGGAGTTACTACTACATATTTAAATGTGGCTTTTCATTTGGAACATGGATAAGTATGGAAGATTTCATAAGGGTATGAATTTGTATGGTGGATTTGGAATATAGGAGAAAATAATGAATATTTTATATTATTTGCATATGTTGTTATATGGGGATTTTTTTGAATTTAAAATAAATATGTAGATTGTAACCCATTGTTTTGCAATAAGAAGAATAGCGAGGAAAAATTACTGCGGTTGTACAAATATATTTCCATAGTTCTGTATTTCGATTAAATGCATTAAAAAATATGGGTTTTCATGCAATAGTTAAAGTATTTTAGATTTTAAATAATTACAGCTATGCAAGAAAAAGTAAGAGATTATTTATGGAGATGAATTTTACTTTTAGGTATTCAAGAAAGTGTTTCCTTGAGGAGGTGGATAATGTGTAGAAGATTCTGAAAGGATAAACAATATAAATTGAATGTTGGAGACATCTCTCACATAATATATTTGATGAAAGGGGTCACAATATTTTGGGTTTTGATAATCACGATGTTATAATGTACCGACAATAGTGTTTGAAGGAAACACTCATGTCTTTAGCCAAAAATGGAGTGATATTTTCTAAAATAACCTCTTTTGCAGTGATTGAAAGATAGATTCTAAGTATACCTATTGCAGGGAATGAGGTCAATATGTATAACTATTGTTACTAGTATAGTGGAAGCTCGTATAACAAAGTTTACAATGGGTATCTTATTATGGGAAACAAACATGCCACAGAGACATTACAGTTGAGAAAAACTACTATGTAAAGTGACAACATGTTTAAAGCAATGGCCTCTAGTTAATTATGTTTGAATTAAAAACTATGTCCTTTTTTGTAAAATGTCAACAACGAACAAAGGACGAAATCACTTGTTTCTATTGAGTGAGGGGTGCAATCCCTCACGAAAAGTTTAATAAAATAAACGTCTGTTGTTTTTTCCATTCGAGGTTGCTAGGGTAGATCAATTTTCATTCATGTGTTTTAATATTTTTTTATTTTCATGATATTGCTACCTTGGATGACATTGAAACTTATATATCCAATTTGTTTTTAACAAGCTTGATTAAATGAACAATGTTAAAGATGCAAAAGTACAACATAGAGAATTATGTTAATAAGTTGTATTAATGGTTATAAATTCATGAGATTTACTTTTCCTTTTGTAGGGTTACTTCACTTAATGATAATGATTATATCATTTGATTATGAGTTAAGGAGTATGGGATAATTCATTTGGGAATATTACATGTTGGTAAAACTGGTTAAAATTTTTAATCTTGTGTATTCTGTACAAGGTATATTGAGGGATGTTACAATTGGTATTAGAGAAAAGTTTGCAACATTGTGACCTCTTGGGTTCAGCATTAATGATAAGGAGTAGAGGTATGATGTTATTGGATAAATCTCAGATATGATATTAATGAAATTAAACTACAATATATTAATTAAACTACATCTAAAATGAAATACATAAAAGTGATAATGGCTACTTGAAGAATAATGATATTAATGAATTCTTGAACAATAATGATGCATTAAAATAAAACTTCCCTGATTTGTAATGCATTACTTATTGTTTTGAGAAAATAAAGAATAAATGGATTCCCTTTCTTCTCAGTGACAATAACTTGTTTTATGTAAGTTGGGCCATCATGGTTTTTTCCTCTTCTAAGTCTCCTATATATTCATTGATGTTTTCATATTTTGAATTAGAAACACAACTCTTTTCAGATGCTTCTCTCTTAAATTCATTTTTGGCCTTTGTTTGTTTGTTTCATCATGATATTTTTATTTTCTTGGAGTCGCTTGTACTGGGGAAAAATTCCCATAAAAATTGTTCTGGTAGCATATATAGTCACCCCATGGAGGAATGAAGCCTCCTCTACCAAAAATAGAT
The DNA here is from genome assembly GCA_031772625.1 of Pinus tabuliformis. Taxonomy (NCBI): domain Eukaryota; kingdom Viridiplantae; phylum Streptophyta; class Pinopsida; order Pinales; family Pinaceae; genus Pinus; species Pinus tabuliformis. Next base: position 288,895,008 of record CM062815.1, on the reverse strand, counting down.
TTCCATCGGTGTGCATTAAGATTAATATATTATTTTTTACATGGACATTGGGTTACAGTAAAGTAAAGGTCCTAAAAGTATGGAATATAGAAAAGATGACCATTGTATATGGGTAGTCTCAAATCACAGTAGACATGATCGCTAAAGAAAATGGGATTTTGAAAGGACTCTACCATGATGGGGTAGGGAATATTAAATGATTGGAAGGTCATCCAACTAAAAGGTAATAAAGTTTTAAATGTCTTCTTATAATGAATAAGGAACACCTACAGATAGGTATTCACAGATGAGTGAAAAATAAAAAATAAAATCCCTTTCTTTCTTAAGTAAATTGTAATATAATTTAGGGTTGATTGTTTTGTTAATTGTGAATACTTCAATAACCTTGAGTCAAGAAAAGAATCAAGGCCTAAGTATATCAAAGGAAGGTTGACCCTGCCATTCATTATTTCTTTATAGGGGAAAGGTACACGTCAAAGAGATCATGTTGCTTTTCATTTTATTTAATATGCCCATGTTAAGTAGGTTGTAACTTGGTCTCGTGTTTAGTTGAATACTTTGTTTCTGTTTTGTTAAACACTTCATCAGGGTTCATTATTGCACTTTGACATGGGCTTGATTTAAGGATATTACAAGGAAGAAGTAAGTTACTAGTTGAAGGACGTGTAGATAAAGATGGATATGAACTTAACAATAAGAATGCGGATAAATGAATACCATTTTTTTTTTAAGAGAGAATAATATAAATGAATGGAATAGAAAGAAAAGTAAAACGCGATATGGAATTATAGTGCAAAAATTATATAAAAGAAGGGAGTATATGCATGTATAAGCTTTTATTTATATATATATATATATATATATATATATATATATATATATATATATATATATATATATATAATTAATTATGGTGAATTATTTGAAAATTTTGCATGGTTCTTGTGCATAGAAAGATAAGTTATCTATGACATTTTTTTTGAAAATACTTCATAGGTAAGTTGAATATATTCTTAAGAATATAGAGATACATTAACTATGGTGATTCTATGAATAATCGTGGTTTTGTAATTGCATGTACATTCCTTATTAACATGCAAATTAAAATAAACGTGGTTTGCATTTACGTACAAATAAAATTCATGGTTCTAAAATTTTATGCAATCTCTTCATTCAGATGGGGATTTTAAGTTACTACTATATAGTTAAATGTGGTTTTGCATTTGGAACATGGATAAAAAGGGAAGATTTTAAAAGGGTATGCATTTATATGGTGCATTTGGAATATAGTATAAAATAATTTACTATTTTATATTGTTTACATATGTTGTTACATGGTTAACCATGAAAACAATTTTGATTTTAGAATAAATAAGTGGTTTGTTACCCATCGTTTTGCAATAAGAAGAATAGCTGGAAAAAATTACCATGGTTGTACAAATATTTTTCCATAGTTTTGTGTTTAGATTAAATGCATAAAACAATTATGGTTTTGCATATAATATTTAAGGGATTGTAAGTGCTAGATAATTATAGGTATGCATGCAAAAGTAATAGATTAGTTATTCAGATGAATTTTAATTTTACATGTGCAAGAAAGTGTTTTGTTGAACATATGTATAATGCGTAGAAGGCTATGAAAGGATAACTGTTAGAAGTTGAATGTTGGAGATATATCTCACATCATATAATTGATGGAAAGGGTCATAATAAGTTTGGGTTTTTGATAATCATGATGCTAGAGTGTGCTGGTGATAGTGTTTGCATGAAACGCTCATGACTTTTTCCACAAAATGGAGTGATAGTTTCTAAACAAACCCGTTTCACAATGATCAAAAGATAGATTTTAACTAATGTTATTGCAGGAAATGAGGTCATTATGAATATTTATTTTTACCTATATAATTAAAGCTCATTTAACACATTTTACAATAGGTATCTTACTACAAGAAACAACCATGTCATGAAGACATTGTGCTTGAGAAAAAAACATGGGTAATGTGACGACATGTTTAATGTAATGGCCTCTAGCTAATTACGCTTGAATTAAAAAATATGTTCCTTTTTGTAAAATTTCAATAATGGAAAAATGATGGAATCCCTTGTTTCCATTGAGTGAGGAGTGAAATCCCTCACTAAAAATTTAAACAAACAAATGTTTGTTTTATTTCTTCAGGGTTTCCAGGGTACATCAGTGTCCATTCATGTGTTTTCCTATTCTGTTATTTTCATGATATTTTTACCCTATATAATGTTGAAGCTTATAGAATCCAATGTGTCTTTAATAAGGCTGATTAAATGAATAATGCTAATGATTCAAAGATACAACAAAAAGCATTATGTTAATAAGTTTCATTAATGGTTATTACTTCATAAGATTTATAATTCCTTTTCTAAGGTTAACTCACTTAATGGTGATGATTATATCATTTTATTATCAGTTAAATAGTATGGGATAAGTATTTTGGGAATATTATATGCTACTTAAAATAGTAAAAATATAATTCCGTGTATTTTGTAAAAGGTATACTTAGGGATGTTGCAACATCAAACATATTGGTGGTCATTTGGCATTTGGGGGTTGCAGAGGTGCCATATTTCTTATTGTGACGTCTCTTGGAAGAGATTTTTGTAAATTCATCCACATATATTGTGCTAGAGTCTTTAGGGTTAGGTTTTGAATCATTCAGGAGGAAATATGTGAAGAGATGTCCATGAAGGTGGCATTTCATGCATAAAAAATGAACATGATCATAATCTAGGATATGGAACCATTCATTGTATTCAGATTCTCAGGTGATGGGTTTAGGAAGGGAGCGAGATATGTTCATGCAGACACAAATTCTAGTATAATAGGTGCAGCGTTAGAAATTTTCTCACTATTGGGGGGGGTGAATCAGTAGTGAATGTTTTTATTAACTTTTAAAATCATTTTCAATTGATATAACACAATCTTCAGTAACCCATTATTATAATAAATAATATATCAAAACAAATGAGAAGTGTAAGAGAAAATCAAATAATCATGTACAAGAAGACACAAGATTTTTCTAGTGGAAAACTCCCTCCGAGTCAAAAACCACCCTTGTTGCTACTACACTACTCAAATAATTATATTAAGTATGAAGAAATTCATTTATAGAGAATATACATATTTTTTTACTATCACAGAGAACTATGATCCTCATCTACAACTCTACAAACATCCATCTGATCAACAATCCTTTTTCAACACCCATTGGAGTTATGAAGAAATTTATTCTTTTTATTGAGTTTGTCGGAGCATCCACTCCACTCTTCTATCTTAGAATCATTGCATAATATTCTCGACATGAGTTAATCTCAATCTCTCAACTAGAAAAACACAACAACCTCTAGCAATATATCCTCAAAACAATATAGAAAAACCACTGAAAACCAATCTGCACAACTCATTCAATCACTGTAAGAATCCAATTGACAATACATGTAGTATACATAAAGATAGTCTATTGAAAATCATAATAAGAAAGTATGAATTAAATTATCTACAATCCTTCCTATTATGTTACCATACTACTACATATGATCTTGGCTGAATCATAATTTTGCTACCATCTTCTATCACTGTGATCTGCTAAAGGTATTTTGCATAAATCCATGCACAATTTTCACACACCACTCTTCACTCACTCATACTCTTCAAGCTCACACAACCATCACATTTTCTTCTCAAGTGAACCAACCAAATAGACTCACGATCTCCATCTATTTTTAATCTTTTGTAATGATTAAAATAATTAATTCCAATTCGGTAGTGCAGTTATGTTCATATGTTGGACGTGGTTCGGTTCATTGTTTGTTGACTCAACCAAGCCAATAACTTAATTTAGTAATGAATATTCTCTTTTAGCCTTCTTCTAGAGGAACAATAACATTTTGTAGCCTTTACATCACAAGTCATGAACACGAGAAGCCTAAATAAAAAATAAACACCTCATGAGTGTGAGAAACGTAGAGGAATTTTAGTGAAACCCTAATTTGCACCCACAATAGAAGATCCATGTGAATGAAACTCCTCATCCACTCCCATAGACCTATCTACTGCCATGTAGAGCTTTTAGTTGCTCGCATCACTTTGTAATGCAAGCAATTACGACAGAGCATGAATAAAAAAACTTTTCCTTTGCTCAGATTCTGCCGAAACTTGATCCATTTGTTGATCATCATCACTAAATGCTTACGAAGCCACTATAGCCTCTGCAACGCTCCAGAAATCCACTGTAGTAACTCCATCACCATCACAAGTCAAACTGGGTTGACTTGAATGTCATTGATTCACTTCTCCAACGATCAAACCATTAAAATTCACAACAACTACTCCAACATCAACCATCAATGATAGACCTTACAACTGATCATACAAGTTGAAAACTATCCATACACATAGCTAGTACCATAAACATGACTTGCCAATATCTAATACTATTAAGTAGGTGTAGTAGCTCCACATCCTGTGAAGGCATCCATACACAATCCAATAATATGTACTGACATTTTCAACCAATGTATAAGCCAAGTACCATCTCACTAGCATAAGCCCAGTCATATACCAATGAGCCATGTAGTAGCTCATCCATACGCACACACACAAGAGACTATAAACCAATAAACCAATAAACCATATACTAATCAACCGTATGCATACAGAATCACATATGACAATGCGAACCAATCACCAATGCAGCCTCCAAAAATAATTCTACTAGGTTGACATCAATGTCAACCAAACAACTAAGCCATAATGCCAACAATATCCCCCTTTTCCATTGATGAAAATCCTAGTTAAACCAACCAACTAGTCTCTGAAAAAGAAGCTCCTCATTCACTCCCGCCTTTAAATCAATAGCAAAGGGTTGAGCTCATCCAAGTAATCATAGTTGAACATACACTACTCCTCTTGGACACTAGATGTTTCTCAACAAGAAGCAACATTTATAACCATTAACATAGTGTGGGCAACAACATACTATAACCAGAAACACATCATATGCATTGGTAAGGTCAGATCATATTACATCAATAGACACCAATAATCCCCATGACATCAAAAAATAACAATACTCTCTCTCTCTCTTCGCCCCCCCAAAGTAGCAACAACAAACTCTTCATGAACACCACTCTCAACCAGCAACAACAATAGTCAACTCAGCAACAACATGAGTAACAACAACAAATACTGTGAGTAGCAACACTCGCTCCATCAACAACATAACATAATCATTAGCAACATCTAATGTGATAAGAAAACATCATAATAAGTAACATCAATCAATCCAGAAGAACCAAATATATGAACCTCACTCTTGTCCAAACCAACAACAGCTTAGTGTTGAAAAAACAACAACAAATGATGTCTAATCAACAACATAATAATAGATATGCTCCCCTGAGCATCATCATCCTATAACCAATGCCTTCTGGTTTAAGGCTATGCCTCAAGGACCAAAGGACTGACTATACAATATCACTGATATACAATACATGAATGAAAACAACACCCATCAACCCATATGAATGGATTCACTTATCAAGGAATACTAGACATTAAGAATCTAGCTCCAACATTACCGTGACCAATGACATACAATACAATGCAGTAAATGCTTATATACAAGGATAAAAAACAACTATGACATGATATGGAATAGCCCAAAGATGGTTGCAACAACTCATAATTCCACCAACTTGTCATGACTCATAACCTTCTTATCACCAACTCATGACGACATGAACTCAAAGACTTGAACACTTGTTTACATGGCTTCATAAACAAAATTCATGACTGATAACTGATGAAGTATAATATGAAGCATGTGGTTGTTAAATGACTAAAGTTTATGCCCCTCCTCAAGACATACTTCAAATAAGCTCTTTGACCAACACTACAAACATTTTGACTAACCAACAAGATGATGAATAATAAAAAAGTATATAAATCTCATCGTCCATAGAACCATCCAATTGTGTAAGATTGAACCATCATCTAGCAAAAAATGAAGTGAAGTAGCAGTAATTGATCATCATGGGATATGAAATAATGATCAGTAATAACATATAACCATGACATCAGTTAAGTAAGATAAAACTCCAATATGTAGTGGTAGCTTAAATATAGCTCATGAAATTCCAGCAACAACATATGCCCATCATTTCATATCATCCATAGTGCATCAGCCAACACATATATATGATGGAAGAAATATGCATGTGGATACATATGTGCATCGTTTACAGCAAGAGGAAATCAACCACTGAAGGTTGCCGAATTCAAATCAACAAATCTCAAATCATAAGATAAGCCTCAAACTATTATGGCATCGAACCATGGATCCATGAAACGATAAATATGATCATAAAGAAGATCCAACTAGTACCAACATATCATGTCACTCGTAACGACCAAATAAAATATGCATCATGCAAACAATTAAGAAACATCAAATAATCTTCAACTGGGAGAAATCATGAACCATAAGGAGATATACTAAATGCATCATATGCGTGTTGAAAATAGCAACAAGAAATGCTAAAAATAGAAGTGCTAAAAAATAGCACTACTATAAATAGAATTTCGGGATACCTTCCAATTTTAGTTACTTCTTGAACTAAAATTGAGAAGTAAAATTCGAATTTGATCTTAGCAGCTATTTGTAAAATAATTAATTAATTCATTTTGAGTTAATTAGTTGTAGGAAATCAATCACGAAGTCTATGTGAAGACATGCAACAATTTCTCCATTGATTGAGGACGTTATCCCTTGACTAAAGGAGATTAGGATGAGTTCTACTTTGAGTTGTAATTAGTTAGCTCAGTTATTTGAGTTAAGTCCAGTTAGATTAGTTCCAATAGTTTGTGGAATGAATTGTGAGTTCAGTTAGTTAATGCATGCATGCATATAACTGCTACACTTCAGAAAACTGAATATTCTCTCATAAATAATTCATGCATGTCAGTTCAATCAGAGACCCTATTGAGATCATGTGATGGGACATTATACTATCAGTTGCGGGAATATTCCTTGGAGGATATCTCTTGCATGTAGAAGGGATTCATTCCTTGGAGATTGCGCAATTACTTTTGAGTTTGACGGTTGTGTGATGAGGCCAATTCACACAGGTGGCAGCATTAGACCCCAAGATAAACTACGCAAGGAAATAAGAGGCTTGGAGGGCTGGAGAAAGACATATGTTGTCTTTATTCATTCTGTGTGCTGTATTGTTTGATTGTGTTGAGAGCTGGATGGATTGTGAGATGAAGCTTTGTGTAATCTGATCATATTTCCACTTGTATGATATTACAGAGATCATGGTTTTAGGCCAAGGCTTTCTTAAGAGTATTCTTTTTTGTTCATGTGTGATTGCTTTCTCATTCTTAGTTATGTGTGTTTATTTGATCTTGCTCATATTCGATTAAGCTTCCACAAGTTTGTTGTAGAAGTAGATCTTGTATTTTGCTTTAGTATATTTCATAATCTATTGATCTACAGTGGGAAATTCTACATGGTATCAAAGCAAAGGTGATGAAAGGAGAGAACAATATACAAGAAGGTAGAAGTTTGAAGTTTGAGGTTCCTAAAAATAGAAATCTAGTTCTTATCACATCTCAATTTCACCAATTGCATTCAATAGTTTAAGATTTGATGGGAGCTCAAATTATATAGCCTCGAAGGATCACATGGAAGCAATATTAGAGGATAATGGTCTAAAGGACTTCATTGATCAACAAGTCCTTAAGTCGGCAGTGGCTAATGCTACAGAATTGGTAGAATAAAATAAATGTGTGGCTAGAGTAAGGAGAATCCTTTTGGAGGGAATTTGAGACCACATAGTCTCGAGTCTCCATGGGAAGGAGACACCATTTTTGATGTGGAAAACATTGAAAGATCTATATCAGAACAACAACGATTAGAGGAAACTGGTGCTAAAAGACTAACTTCGAAAAATCAAGTGTGAAAAGGGCCACACAATCTCTACATATCTGAACAAGCTCACCACCTCTAGGGATGACCTTGGAGGTGTAGGGATCATGACAGTCGATGATGACATGGTGAGTCTTGCACTCCTCGATCTTCCTAAGAATTGTCATAGCTACCAAGACTCGGTAAATGGAAGAGAAAAACTACCAGATTGGGAATGACTTTCGTCGGATTTGATGGAGGAGGAGATAACAAGAAGCACCAGAGATGGATCCTCATCAAAGCAAGATGATGAGGAAAATCTAGCCTTAGCCAGTAAGGTGAGGAAGGAGAAAGGGAAGGCATCCCATTCCAAATCCAGTTCTTCCCATGGTGTGAAGAAGTTTGACAAATCGAAAGTGAGATGCTTTCAATGTCATGAAGTGGGTCATTATGCTACAAATTGTCCACAGAAGTAATCTAAGGAGGGATCCTCGAAGGGATTTTATGGTGAGGCACTCGCCTCAGAGTTTGAGTTGGATTTCTCTCTTACCACATGCATGGTTTCATCCATCGTGGAATGTGTTTGGTACATGGATAGTGGAGCTTCATTCCACATTTCAAGTGACAAGAATCTTTTTAGTACCTTGGAGGAGAAGGATCTCTAGATGTGGATCGAGATGCACGATGATGGAAAGTACCATGTTTTAGGTGAAGGTACGGTTATGTTTCAGAGGGAGCATGGAGCTCCCCTCACCCTGACTGATGTAAAGTATGTACCAGGTCTGAAGAAGAATCTTGTGTCCGTTGCTATGCTACAAGATAAAGGTTATGATGTATTCTTTAGTAAAGGAAAGGTATTCCTGAGTCATATCAGCATTGGACATACCAAGAGGATAGGGATTTGAGTAAAGAATCTCTACAAGATGGAGGTAGATGATTGTGCTACATTGAGTTCTAAAGCTGAGATGGTGTAGAGCCAAGATGTTGGAGAGATATGGCATAGAATATTGGGCCACTTGCACCATGGAGCCCTGAAGATCATGCAGTAGATTTCTACTGGACTTCCCAAGGGAAAACTGGAGCAGATAGATACATGCAAAGGTTTTACCTTGGGTAAGTATGTGAAATCCGCCTTTCAAGATCAAGACAGTAGAGCTGGAGCAATCTTGGAGTGATTTCACTCAGATGTTTTTGTGCCATTCTCTACAGTCTCCACCACTAAACAAAGGTACTATGTTAATTTTATTGATGATTTTTCTCGTAGATGTTGGATCTACTTTATGCAATAGAAGGATCAGACCTTCTTGAGGTTTTGTGAGTTTAAAGCCTTGGTAGAGAAAGAATCTGGAAAGAAAATAAAAGCCTTCTATAGCAAAAATGTTGGAGAGTATGTATCCCAGTAGTTTAATGACTTCTACACTACATAAGGAATTAAACAGGAGTTGACAGCACCCCATAATCCACAGTAGAATGGGGTGGCCGAAAGGAAGAACAAATCAATTGTGGGAGCATCTCGAATGATGTTGCATGACCAAATCCTACCATTGCATTTGTGGGATGAGGCATGCAATACAACAATATACTTGTAGAACAAAAGCCTACACCATATATTGGAAATGAAGACACCTATGGAGGCCTTTTTCGGGAAGCGACCAGATGTGAGCCACTTTCGAATCTTTGGATCATCAGTTTATTGCCATGTGACCAAAGATGCCCGAAGAAGCTAGATCCAACAACTGAGTTGGGAATACTTGTGGGGCACACAGATACACCCCACAAATATTAGGTGTTCCTGCCTACCAGTCACAACAGAGTGGTACGTAGAGATCTAAGGTTCAACGAGCAGAAAGCCATGCAAGTATCACTTGAGAGGGAGCTGAAGTTGCTGGCAGGTGAGGAAATTTCAATTCCTAATGAGGAGGAACCTCAGATTGATGCAGAGTAGCTGCATGCAGAGGATCCGAGAGTGGAGACATCCACTCATGTTGAGTCTTCCAGAGATGGGCGAAAATGCTCAAGGGAAGCTGACATGTTGATGCTAGATGCACAACAGAATGTGGGGCAGCCATCTTCTCAGCATAGACAGAGGAGGTCGCCCGAGCAGTACACTGATTACATGGCCCTAGTTGGGGAGTGCGTAAAGTCTGAGCCTTCTTCATTTGAGGAGGTAGTGTAGCAACCAGTCTGGGTAGATGCAATGGTGGATGATTACGTCTCCGTCGTTCAAAACTGTGTTTGGGATGTTGTCCCAAGACCTCAGGATAAGTGATTGGTGAGTTCCATATGGCTTTACAAGGTAAAGTAGGTAGTTGATGGCAGAGATGAGAAATGTAACGCAAGGTTTATTACTCATGGTTTTTCACAGGTCAAGGTGATTGACTATGATGAGACCTTTGCTCCTGTAGCAAGGTACTCATCTATCAGATTAATTTTGGCACTATGAGCTCAGATGGGTTGTAAGATACATCAGATGGATGTGAAGACAACATTTCTCAATGGGAAGATTGAGGAGGAGGTGTACATTGAGCAACCAAAAGGTTTTGAGATGTTCGAACGTGAGTTGCAAGTGTACCATCTCAAGAGGGCTCTGTATGGGTTGAAGTAAGCACCCATTTGCTTTGTACACCATGATCAACAGTTATTTCACTGGTTTGGGCTTCACTAAGAGTGAAGAAGATGTGAGCCTTTACCACATCATGGTAGAAGGTAAGCCATTGATCATTGTTCTTTATGTCGATGATCTGATTTTGACAAGTGATGATCAGTTGATCTAGTCTTCTAAGGAGGACCTTGCAAGAGATTTCGAGATGAAAGACATGGGACTTATACACTACTTTCTAGGCATGGAAGTGTGGCAGATAGATGGGGAAGTTTTTTGTCTCAAGGCAAGTATGCCAATGAGATACTCAAGTGGTTCCACATGGAGAAATGCAAGCCCATGCAAAATCCTCTAGCTGGTAACTGGAGGAAGGAGGATGCTACTTCAGGTGAGGTAGTAGCTGCTACCGTTTATCAGCAGTTTGTGGTTTCACTTATGTATCTAGTGAACACACGACTAGAATTATGCTTTGCGGTGAACCAACTAAGTCAAGCTATGGTTCAACATAACAAGTTGTTTTGGAAGGCAGCGAAGCATGTGCTGAGATACCTCAGAGGCACATCTCAGTTTGGATTGTGGCACAGACGGATAGAGGGAGTGAAGCTTCAGGGCTTCACAGATGCAGATTGGGCAAGGAGTCCATTAGACCGAAAGAGCACTTCTGGAGGAATCTTCGACCTTGGTTCAACTGTAGTTTCCTGGTACAACGGGAAATAGAGGTTAGTTGCACTTAACTCAACAGAGGCTTAATACATGGCTTCCAGTCAGGCTGCATGTGAGGCCATTTGGATGCAGAAGATTCTAATGGGATTGTTTGGTCAGAGGATGGATCCAAATGTGATCTACTGCAACAATCAGAGTTGTATCAAACTCTCTGAGAATCTAGTTTTTCATGATAGGTCCAAGCACATAGATATCCAATATCACCATCTTCGAGACTATGTGGTGAAGAGGATCATGTTGTTGTTATATGTTTCGACCGAGGAACAAGATGAAGATATTTTGACGAAGGCATTATCAAAATGTAAGTTCGAGTTCCACAGAGACATGATTGGGGTTACTAATAATCCCTTTCTTGTTGAGAGGGAGTTTTTAAAATAGCAACAAGAAATGCTAAAAATAGAAGTGATAAAAATAACAATGCTATAAATAGCATTTCAGGATACCTTCCAATTTTAGTTAGTTCCTGAACTAAAATTGAGAAGTAAAATTCGAATTTGATCTTAGCAGCTACTTGTGAAATAATTAGTTAATTCATCTTTAGTTAATTAGTTGTAGAAAATCAAACATGAAGTCTATGTGAAGACATGCAACAGTTTCTCCATTGATTGAGGAAGTTATCCCTTGATTAAAGGAGATCATGATGATTTTACTTTGAGTTATAATTAGTTAGCTCAGTTATCTGAGTTAAGTCTAGTTAGATTAGTTCCAATAGTTTGTGGAACTGATTGTGAGTTTGGTTAGTTAATGCATGCATGCATGCAACTGCTATACTTCAGATAACTAAATAATATCTCATAAATAACTCATGCATGTCAGCTCAATCAGAGACCCAGTTGAGATCAAGTGATGGGACAATGTACTATCAGCTGCAGGAATATTCCTTGGGGGATATCTCTTGCATGCAGAAGGAAGTCATTCCTTGGAGATTGCACAGTTACTTTTGAGTTTGATGGTTGTGTGATGAGGCAAATTCACACAAGTGGCAGCATTGGACCCCAAGAGAAATTGTGCAAGGAAATAGGAGGCATGGAGGGCTGGAGGAAGACATATGTTGTGCCTATTCAGTCTGTGAGCAGTATTGTTCGATTGTGCTAAGAGATGGATGGATAGTGAGCTAAATCTTTGTGTAATCTGAACATATTTGTACTTGTAAGATATTACAGATATCGAGGTTTTAGGCTAAGGCTTTCCCCAGAGTATTCTTCTGTGTTCATGTGTGATTACTTTCTCATTCTCAGTTATATGTGTTCTATTTGATCTTGCTCATATTCAATTAAGCTTCCGCAAGTTTGTTGTAGAAGTAGATCTTGTATTTTGCATTAGTATATTGCATAATCTGTTGATGTATAGTGGGAAATTATACAATGCATAATATCAACTAATCTCCTCAATAGAGACAATGAACATAGGTGAAGGATCATATAGCATGGTGACAAATGAATCAATATTTGATTGTAATAACATCACATCAGATGTAACAACAACCAATAACAATAGAAAATCCATAGGCATGCATATGGAGCATAAACACCACCAACATAGCTGAATAAAAGTTATCTCATATGAAAATGTACTATTGCTTCTAATCATTTGAGCTAATGCATGAATTCTCAAAATAACCATGAATCTAGAAGTAATAAACTGCATGCAACTCATATAAGACATACAAACTCAGGTACGTTCCCCTCAATCTATAATAGCTTCTCCAATGGCTAATGTTAGATAAATATATCATCATGAGAAATATAGAAACATCCTCCAAACAATCTCATGGACCAATATTCCATCAATTAACCACTAGAAAATGAAAACATGTAAGATGTACCCCCTGCACATGTGCCATATCTAAATAATATCCTACAACAAACAATTGTGAGTGCTACGAAAGTATGCAACTTAATTCACATTCCGATATGGAAACACTTCTAATGACCTACATGCAATTCATAATGCAACCATATTCTCCCCCTTAGACAACATAGACCTCAATTTTTAGTGGGAGTTCTTTGTTGCTCCTTTCTTCTCCAATTGTTGTGAGGTTGATATTTGGCTTCTTGACTTATTAGATTTGCATGACTTCCTTCATTTGATTTTATTTCCTAAAACCCATGGGAAGCTTGCAGTATTTTTCCTTATGGCCCACATGATCACAATCATAGCATCTAATGCACCCAAAAAATGTAGGAATATGTTTAGATCATTTGTTCATCTAATTTCTACCCCTTGCCCCATAGGTCCTAAAATCAACACTTTTATGACCAAAATGATAACATCAGAAACAATACTCATAAGAGAAAATTTTTTACCTAGAAACTTATGGGATTGATCTTTAGGGATTCTCCTTCTTTGAATGCTTATTTTTATTGAAATGATTTATTTTATATCTCCTGCAATTGGATGAAATGTGCCCAAATTTTTTATAGTTTAAACACTTAATATTTCTCATATCTTTCCTTGGCACATTTTCACGCTTTTGACATGGCACTTGAATTTACTCGCGATATCCTTCATTGTTGCTCGAACTTTCTGCTTTGGGCTCTTGAATTGTTTCCTTATTTATTCTATTGATGGACTTTTCTAATTTAGATTATGGTTTCTCACAGTGGTTGATTTGATTCTTGAGTTGGCTACCAATGTTCTCTTCAATTTTATTTACTTTCTCCAACTAATTTTTCAAATCAAAAATATCTTCTTTGAAAGCATGTTCTCTCTTTAATAATTTGAAGAAGTTTCTTCAAATATTTGTTCTCTATATTAAGATCTTCAATTAACCTTACTCGAGCTTTGTTTTTGGCTTCAGGGGTCAAGATTCTTTTAATCTTTTCACCTTCAAATTCCTACAATGGAAACACATCTTCTTCACTTCTCAAGGAATCAACTTCAAAAATTTAATCATCAACTTCTTTAATAACCCCAAAATCATCATGACTAGAATGACAAGGAAAATGTCCATGAATGAAAATACTATTTCCCATACCTTTTGCCAAAATAATAGGTTCCCTTGGTTTTGTATCATTCTTGGATTGTTTGCATCTTTTCTTGTTCTGAGTTCGCTTCTTCTTATTCTTCTCCATAATACCACAATCTTCTCTCAAGTGATCAAGCTTCACTGGGATAACCATGATCTGATACCAATTTTTGGAAATGTCCTCACTACTCGGGGGGGTGAATCGGTAGTGAATGTGTTCATTAACCAATTATTAGAATAAATCATATATCAAAACACATGAGAATCATAAGAGATAATCAAAGAATCATACGCAAGAAGACACTAGATTTTTCTAGTGGAAAATCCCCTTTGGTTCAAAAACCAACCAATGCAGTTGTTGCACTGCTCAAATAATTATATTAATCATCAAGAAATTCAGTTTCATATAATATATACAAATGACTCCTATCAGAGAGAACTATGATCCTCATCTATGACTCTACAGACACATATATGATGAACAATCCTTTCCCAACACCCATTGGAATTATGAAGGAATTTGTTCTGTGTATTGTGTTTTCCAGAGCACTCACTCCACTATTCTATCTAGCCCTCATTTCACAATATTCTATACTAGAGTCTGTTAGAGTCGGTCTGGTCAGTCCTCCGTTAGAGATCAAAACACTTTATGCATTTCATTTTTAGGTGTTCAGCTCCATTCACTCAGCTGCATTCCGCTAGGGGCATGTCATAATCTGACGGAGAAGGTCATGCTAGTCATTCCCCTCATGTATGGCTCCTGCTGGCTTAGGTATTTTGTCAATAATCACAAATTTCCATGACAGTCAAGGTCTGGTCCTTTAATGGACAAAAGTCATTTTCGGTCATTAGGTATAGGGATTAATCGATTTGTTCTTTAAATAGGTCTAGAAAAGCCATGCAGACCGGAGTGATGCCCTTGCAAAGTAATGATTCATAGAGTTTCATCATCATATTGATAAACTTTGACTGTTCTTCAAAACTCTGTTTTGAAGAAAAGTCAAACAGTGTTATTGGTGACAAAATTTTCAAAAAGGTCTTTAGTTGATTTCTTCAAGTGCAGTCATGGTTTCTGTGGCCAAATGTCCTGTCAAAGAAATCCCTGCAAATAGTGCCGAAAATTTCATCACTTGAGCCAAAATTCAGAGGAAAGTGAAAATCAGAGTTGTTTTAAAGTCAGTGAAAAAGTGTCAAACATAAACATTAGAAAATGGGTTTTTTGAAAAAGAAAAAATGTAACCCATCACTTCCAAGTCTTTATAAACAATTTTCCACCACAATACAAGTCATTGTGCAAATAAAGTGCATAGGGAGACATTGCAAAAGGTTGGAGAGTGAAATCGTGTGGTTTGGAGCAATTTTGGAGGCCACTACAGGCACGCGGCGCATATAGGAAAGGGTGCGGTGCACACAAAGGGCGCGGCGCACATAGAGCCCGCCCGCAGTGAAAATTCATAACGGGCGTGGCGCACACCCAGAGCACAGCGCACTGGGTTTTGCACGCGGCGCACAGAGACAAAGCGCCCAGAATTTGCCAAACTCCCTCAATTTTTTTTGTGAAGCACATAAATTGAAAGGTAGGCTCCATAAACTCACTTGTGCATCAAATTTGTTAAAGATATGGTGGTTTATTGCCTATGATTAAATGCAAAAATTTTTATAAAGTTAACCACAAGAAGACACCAAAAAACCATTTTTCTAAGGTTGTGCCATTGTGTTGTTGTTGCCAAGGCTTTATTTTCCCTACCTTACCCCTGTTCCTTATTCTCCTATGCCATTTTTCCTATTATCACTACCCTAACACTACCAAACTCATATTCCCTTTCCCTTCCTCCTATTGCTCAATGAAAACCCCAAAACCCTACCCTATCAAATCCCCAAACCCTCATATATATCCCTAAACAAAAATTCTCCCCATGACCTCTATTCCCATCATATTATCCCCCTCCTAACACTCCCTTTTTTCATTGTTCCCCTTGGTGGCAGATATCACAAACAACACCTAGCTTCACACCATCATCAAAGGGCAGCCTAAATACAGTACACACAACAATCATGGCATCACAGCATTCATCAGAGTATGAGATGGAGACACAAAGTGACTCATACTCGGAAGAGAAGGCTCCCACGAGACATCACAACAGTGGAAAACATGTTAGGGATAAGCCCACTACCCTCACTGAATTACAAGCATGCCCTCTTTCCATGCCATGTTTCCAGCACCTAGCATGTTTTGAATTTTGTCAAAGGGTGGCTAATGTTAGAGTCCATCATGAGTTGGCCCGTATTTTTGTGCTTCACCTACATGGAGGTCAGTCTATCTTGGCCGAGTTCACCTTCACATTGACACCCAAAACTATCTCAGTGGCAACAGGCATACCAAATGTTGGAGAATAGTGGCATAAGAAGAAGAAGGTGGATAGGCAACACTATGAGCCTTACATTAAGGCCAGATTCTTGAGTCAGCTCACAAGAGTCTTTCCATTCATATATTTGAAAGATGACTATGCTCCACTCATGAAATTTATCATGAAGTACTTTAGTTGTGAGGCATGAGTGCAAAGGCTCAGATAAAGAGCTTGAAGGCAAAATTGAGCAAAGCAACAAAAGAGGCAAAAGAGGAAAAAGAGAAAGATCAGCTTCGAATCTTGTCTGAGGCTTCTTTAGCATAGCATAGCACCCCATAGAGAACCTCCAGCCCAAATTTCAAGGAATTTGGGGAAATTTTGGTCACATGACAAATTTTTGGGCAAAACACAGGTTTTTTCTCCATGTGCGCCCCGCCATTGGCTCGGCGCTAAAAATTGGGAGCTCCAAATGAAGAATGATTTGCATTTGGATTCAGCATGAAAAATCACGACTACTGGTGGTTGGACAAGAAATTTGGGCAAGATTTGAGTCTCCAGGAGGTCAAAAACACCCAAAAAATGACCTCTCTGCCCCTATTTTGACACACAGGGAGCAGTCTTGGGAGAATGAAGATTTGGAGGGGCCGGTGAGCACCAAATTCAGAAATTCTAGTTGGGTTAGAAGGTAGACAAGACAGGCTTTCCAACCAGCATACTTGGGCTCATTTTGGACTCCCGCAAGTGCCTCAATATAGGCTCCAAAGTGGCGTGGCACTGTTGGGCATTGGATAATCCAGCACTCCCCGTGTGTTTCGTGACATGGACTAACCGCCTCTCGAGGATCCATTAACTCTAGCGATGCATCCGTTTACTAACACCTGCGGGTTTTGGTGTAATGGAAATCGTGATCCCAGCAAGTGGTATCAGAGCCAAAGGTCTCGAGTTCGAATCACACCCGGCTCGTGCTGGGGGGGAGATTGTTGGGCATTGGATAATCCAGCACTCCCCGTGTGTTTCGTGACATGGACTAACCGCCTCTCGAGGATCCATTAACTCTGGCAATGCGTCCGTTTACTAACACCTGCGGGTTTTGGTGTAATGGCAATCGTGATCCCAACAGGCACACACAAAAAATGGTGTGGCGCATACAGGAAAAAAGCCCAATTTAACCTCTGTTTCATGAAATTTCAATTCACGACTTCTCCAAGTGGCCCGCTCATCTACATTTCAGCTTTTTGGCACCTAAGGCGGCATTGAAAGTATTTTCACTCCATATTGGCTTCTATCCAAGTGGCAAAGGAAGGCAAATGGTCACCCAAGCCATTTGTCATGTTTGTAATGCTGCACCTGTAGCTAATGGTTGGCTTTTCACCTCCATTGTGTAATGATTTGAGTAACTCCCCAACCCTTTGGCGTTCTATCTCTTCATGGCACATTCTATATATTGTATGCAAGCTATTTGCAAAGGGTGGGTTGGTTTGTAACTTTTGGGAGACTGTGGGAAAGAAACTCTATTTCTTCACTGTATATTTTGATAGAGAATTAATAAAAGGCAGCAGCTATGTTTCATGAGATTCATGTGGTTGTGAGTGTAGCAAATGTGTCTCTTATGTTTTCATATGTATTTCGTTATGTTTCATAATTCAATTCATGCTCATTTCCAGTGAAATTTTCTGAGTTAGATAAGGTAGAATTCAATTTTATTGCTCTGCCTGAGGGAAAATTTCATGTTCAGTGTTCTTCTTATGTTGAAAAGGATTCATGCGCCTATGCCCTTTTCACTCTCCTAAACAACTTCTCCATTCCTCATTATTTCAAACTAAATTGCTACACTTTCCCCCTGCCTTGCCTCACGAAGTAATCTGTGCCTTCGTATTAAATTCTCTGTTCTTTGCTGACCCTTGGTACCATACCATCCCAGAAGCTCAGTCATTCATAAAAATTGTTTCTTGTATCCCTATTCACTTACTAGCCTAAGATCAATACTTCACTGTAAGTCATCAAGACCATTTTTTTCTTATCTATTCACTGAGCATGACTCGGAGAGAGCCCTCTCCTGTTCTGGTAGGGCTAGCTACCAGGTTGAGCATGGTTTATGGTTACGCTGAATGTTGCCTTCCTTTAGCCTAGGGCAGATTTAGGTGCTAACATAGTGGCGACCATACTGGGGCAAATGAAATCAAATCCCCTTATTTCCTAATAATTCTAAGCTTCCGGATGATGAGTTTAGGATTGGATAGGCTGAGTAAGTTGGTTGTGTACTGTGATTTTTCTCAATAGCACGTTGGCTTCGAGACGATATACCAGAGCCAATCCAGACCTGAATCCTCCTTATATTTACAAAAACCCAAATTTTATTCCGAGACTCCTTTGTCAAGAGAGAAACATAACTCCCGTGTTCAAATCCCATTCATGTCCTAACATTTTTGAGTATCTTGAAGAGCTTGAGATTGATGAGCGGTTTGAAATATCATTGTTTGAGTCTAAATCCGAAAGGGCTGTTGACTATACTATCCCCAATCCACAATTTCTTGTAGACTTTAAATCGAAAGAGCTAATTGGTTAATTGATAATTATATTGTGGCACAGCCTCAAACTCCAATTGCTAACCCCTTACAAACTGTGCAAACTCCTCCAACACCTCCAAGGCCAAATCCACCAAGAGTGATGGCTGCCTGTTTTGCACCCCTTGTTCTCCCTCAAGTTCTAGATGACATGCCCACAGATTATCAAAGCAAAATGCCTTTTTTTTATGGCACTCCTAACAACATTACTACCCAGCAACATGTAGACAAAATGGTAGACTTCTATGAACTTCATGAGATCGATGGGGAGAATGTGGCAATGAGACTCTTTGTACAGACATTTGTAGGTGAAGTGAGGAAGTGGTTCAGAGGTTTTTCCGACAGCACGTATCGCTACCTTGGCTGAAATACAAAGACAATTTTTAAATCAATGCGAAATGAAAAAGAATCCTCTTCAAATTCTGGCTGAATATGAGCAAATTAAACGAAACACTGGTGAGTCGGTCCAAGATTATTGTGTTAGATTCAATACAGTTTACAACGAAATTCCAGATCATCTAAAGCCACCTGTGGGACTGGCTATGATGAAATTTCCAGATGGTTTTGATGCTAATATGGCCTACCAATTAAGAGAGAGAGAACTGGCCACAATGGAAGACATGCAGAAAATTGCGGTCAGCGTTGAAGCGAATCTGCTGTCCAAAAGAGCTAGAGCGAAAGTAGAAAAGAAAGTCACGGTTAAGGAAGGGTCTTCTTCAATGGATCAATTACTCAAAAAGGTAGAGCAGATGCTTGAAAGGGTGAACCTTGACAAACTTGAGCCAGAAGTTAGAAATCCTAACTTTCGTGGCTAGCAGCAGCAGCCACAATATAAAATAAGAGAAAGAGATCAGCGCGCCCATGAGAAGACAGCACAACAGCTAGTATAAACACCTTTGGAGCAGAATTTTGTGCATGGACCAGAGTTAGATGAGGACGGAAATGTAATAGGTGAAGAAAACCACCTCTTCACTCCAGATGAGCTGCGTACTTACATTACTGAAGAAGAGGAGTGTGTGGTGAGTTTAGCTGCACACAAAGATGCAGATTTCATTCTAGCAAGTGACACTATTTTACAAGAATAATCAGAGGAGTATCAAAGGGGATATATGAATGCTCTGTCCGCAAAACAGTAGATATATTCACTTAGAAATAGAGATGTGCCAGCCAAACCAATTCAGAAAAGGAATGATGTTGAAGCATCAAAGAATGATTCATCAGTTTCACAAAGGAAAGGAAAAGAGGCGGTTGGTCCGGAGAGCAGCAAATCAACATCAGCAAGCTGCATCAAAAGAAAAGGAAAATAAAGAAATCCCAGTCAAAGAGGTAGAAAAAACTCCCGCTTTTAATTTAGAAAATGAGACTTCCAAATTAAAAGTATCCATCCCCTTGATTGAAATAATGAAGAACAACAGTTATAGAGGAAACATATCTAAGATGTTGAATTTGGACCCAATGTTTGACATGGTGAGTGTTGAAGACGATTAGCCTGAAATGATTTTTGGACCAGCATCGAATGGTGAGTCTCCTGATAGCGATGTGCCACCCTTTTATATTAGTTTAAGATTGCATGATTTTGTGTTGCACAATGCCATGTTCGATTTCGGAGCCTCTCACAATCTCATGCCCAAGGCTATCATGGATAAACTTGGTCTGGACATCACCCGGCAATACCACGATCTCTATTCATTTGATTCCAGCAGAGTGAGATGTATAGGACTCATCGAAGACTTGGTTGTGAGTTTGGATCATCTTCCCATGAAAAATGTTTCGATGGATGTTGTGGTAGCAGATATTCCTCCAAGGTTTGGCATGCTTCTATCCAGGTCTTGGGTAGAGAAATTGAAAGGGACACTACAGCTATATTTCTCCTATGCAACTATTCTGATGTTTGGACAAATGAGGAAATTGTATCGGGAACAAAAAATGAAATATATGATCACAAGCAAGGAGAAACCAATAAATCATCCAATTAACTATGTACATACAGATTTAGAGTCTTTTGATTTGTATTCAGATAGTTTAAATGATATAGATAGTTAGGTAGTAGAAGTAGATGATATTCTAGAAATAATAGAAAATTTCAAAGAAATTTTAAAGAAAGAAGGACAAGAACAACAGAACAATGTTGGGCAATCAGCTGAAGGTAATGGACAGCAAGCAGACATGGCATAGCAAATAGATTTCCATCACTTACAAGAGGAGGAAGAAGGTTTGTGGACCATGGATTTGATGGAGCAGTGGGAAATGATGGCGTTGTAATTGGAATTTGGGTACGCAGTCCTTTCTCCACCCCAAACAAAGTGCCTAGTAGCGTGAGGGTTTTCTCTTACAAGTTGGCTTTTGAGTGTTCAAACAATGAAGATGAATATGAAGCTCTGATTGCTGGCCTGAAGATTCTAAGAAAGCTAAATGCTAAGAGGATTTCGGTATATGGTGACTCTAAATTGCTAATAAAGCAGGTCAGAGGCGAGTATCAAGCAAAGCATCCTAGGATGCGGGCCTACCATAATGCAGTTCTAGACATTCTAAAATTATTTTCAGAATACACCTTGACATGCGTGCTTCGTGTGCAAAATAGTATTGCTGACGCTCTTGCCAAGGCGGCAAGTAGTTTGAAGATCCCAATGAATTCCAGCAATAAATTCGAAATCCATGTCAAGCATCATCCAACCATTCCAGACAATCAGAGATATTGGCAGGTGTTTCAAGATGATGAGGAGATTAATGATTTTATGCAAAACAAAGGCAGTTCAAAGAAACCTCAATTGATATAGAAAATGACGATGGTAAAGGGAATGGTACAGATGAGGTGCAGATCAATGAAATGGACGTGTTGCAGCTGAAGAATAACGTCATTCCTAAAGGCTTGATATCTTTAGAAGAAATTTTTGATCAAGATGATGTTGCCCGCAAGACAACATTGCAGCCAACGGAGAAGGGTGTAGAAGAGGTCAACATCGGAATAGCTGCCAATCCTAAGTTGGTAAAATTGTCCAAAGCATTGCTGCCAAAGATCAAGGACAAATACATCGGTTTGCTGGCTTCATTTGCAGATGTGTTCGCTTGGAACTATTATGATTTAAAGACCTATGATACCAATATAATTCAGCACACGATACCCGTCAAGCCCAATCAAAAACCATTTAGACAAAAGTTGACAAGGATAAACCCAAAGTTGCTGCCATCTATTGAGAAGGAGGTAAACAGGTTGTACAAATCAGGGATCATTGTGCCCATCAGATTTTCGGATTGGATATCTAACTTGGTGCCCGTACGAAAGAAGACAGGTGAGATCCGCTTATGCATTGATTTCAGAAATCTAAATAAAGTTTCATTGAAGGACAACTATCCACCGCCCAAAATGGACCATATACTTCAGCGAGTAGTGGGAGCATCTCGTATGTCAATACTTGATGGCTATTCTGGATATAACAAAATTTCTGTCCATGAAGATGACAGGGACAAAACAGCATTCACCACTCCATGGTGAACCTTTCATTACGCCAAAATGCCTTTCGGTTTAAAGGATGCAGGTGCTACATTTCAGCGTGAAATGGACTTGGCTTTTGCGAATGAGAAGGATGTGTTTTTGGTGGTGTACCTGGATGATTTGACAGTGTTTTCCAAATCTGATGAAGAGAACATGCATCACCTAAAAACTATCTTTCAAAAGTGTAGAAAATATGGTTTATCACTGAATCCGAATAAGAGCTTATTCGCCATGGAGGAAGGAAAATTACTCGGGCACATTATCTCAAGAGATTGCATTTGTATTGACCCAGCACGTGTGCAAGCAATTCAGCAAATCGATCTGCCCCGGAATAAAAAAGAGATACAATCATTCAATGGTAAGATGAATTTTCTACGGTGCTTTGTACCTAATCTTGCTGAACACTTAAGAGAAATGACAAACATGCTTAAGAAGGACAACCAAGTGAAATGCACGGAGGAGGCTATAAAATCTTGCAATTTGGTCAAATTAGCTCTTTCTTCAGCTCCAATTCTAGTCAGCCCAGACTACACTCAGGATTTGATATTGTTTTCATTTGCTTCGAAGCACACCATGGTAGCAGTATTATTGCAGAAAAGAGATGATCATGAAAGACCCATTGCATTCTTCAGCAGAGCCATAAGAGATGCAGCCTTAAAGTACAACATCATTGAGAAACAAGCCCTGGCACTTGTGAAGGCATT
Source organism: Pinus tabuliformis (assembly GCA_031772625.1). NCBI lineage: Eukaryota > Viridiplantae > Streptophyta > Pinopsida > Pinales > Pinaceae > Pinus > Pinus tabuliformis. The sequence goes on along the minus strand of CM062815.1, from coordinate 288,871,669 downwards.
GAAAGATTTCAGGGTATATATTCTACATTCTCATATTCTAACCTATGTACCTAACGTTGTTGTAAAAGATGTTTTAGTGTAGACCGATCCTGAAGGAAGAAGATGCAAATGGATTACAGCCTTGCTGGAATATGATGTGGAAATAAAGCCCACAAAGTTGGTCAAAGGACAGGGATTGGCAAAGCTAATGGCCGAATCAAACTTGCATGCCTTGGACATAAACCTAATCATTGCTATGTTCGATGAGAATGAAGAATCATCATCAATTCAGGTATCTGAAATGTTTTCTCTTTATCCATGGTATTCAGATATCATATATGTGCTTAAAAATTTGTCACCACCACTCGGCATGCCTAGAAACAAAGCGAGAACACTCAAGTTGAAAGCTGCCAAGTTTTGCATTCTAAATTCTGCACTGTATTGGAAAGTTCTCGGTGGTGTTTTGTTAAATTGTTTGGTGGAAGAGGAGGCAAAGAAAGTCATGGAGGGTTTCCACGGAGGAGAGTGTGGTGGTCACCTTTTTTTGAAGTCAACAACAAATAAAATTCTAAGAGAAAGGTACTATTGGCCAACATAGTTTGCTGATGTATATAAGATGGTCAAGCACTATCATAATTGTCAGATTTTCGAAGGAAAATAGAAGTTATAGCCTTTGCCACTTAAGCCTATTCAGGTGAGCGCTCCTTTCTAGCAGTGGGGGTTGGATTTCATTGGTGAAATTCATCCCGCTTCTTCCAGTCAGCACAGATGGATCCTCACAGTGACATATTATTTCACAAAATGGATTGAGGCAACTGCCACGAGACAAGCTATAGATACGGTAATCATTTCATTTCTTGAGAATAACATCTTGTCTCGTTTTGGTTGTTCTAATACGTTAATCACCGATAATGTACCAGCTTTCAAATGAAAAAGGATAGTAGAATTTTGTCATAGATATAACATAATTTTGGGTCATTCAACTACCTATCATCCACAAGGAAATGGATTGGAGGAGTCTTTGAATAAATCATTGATCGACATCATCAAGAAGCTGCTGGAAATAAATAAAAAGAGTTGGAATAAGAGGTTGGTCCACGTGCTTTGGGTAGATCGGATCAGTCAAAAAATATCCATTGGTATGTCATCATTTGAGCTTTTTTATGGAGTTGACACAGTGTTTCCCACCTCTCTCACTGCGCCAGTAGTCAAACTTCTTCAGGAGGCCGGCGGTGAAGAAGATCCCATGCAGAGAAGGTTGAATCAAATGATCCACTTGCAGCAGACAAGAGAAGAATTTTTCAAGAACACATCCAAATTGTAGGAGAAAATAAAGAAAATTTATGACAGAAAAGCAAAGGCAGATAAATTTCAGTTGGATGATGTGATGATGAAGTGGGATGCAAGGAATGAGGAGAAAGGTAAGCACAGAAAGTTCAAGAATCTTTGGAAAGGTCCTTTCAAGATTGCAGCATATAGGGGTCAGAATTCCTTCCTTCTGAAGGGAATGGATGGGGAAGATTGTCTAGGAGGGCAGATCAATGGTCGGATGCTCAAGCAGTACAATTTTTGAGTTTATTAACACTGCTTCCACTATCATTGTAAATACCATTTTTATTTAAGTTTGGTTTCAGTCTGTCAAGTTAGTCTTTGAGTCATTTCAATGTGAAGTTTGAGTAAATTTTTTCGTCATTTTAGTTTCATAAATGAGTCAGAGTCCTGTGTTGTTGTCGAAATGATGACTCCTTAGCCCAATGGACAAAGGCACTATCTAGCTCCTCCAGAGATTTTCTATTCTTGGCACCTCCAAGGAGCTACCATCCTCCATTGGAGCCAATGTTAGAGTCGGTCTGGACAGTCCTCTGTTAGAGATAAAAACTCTTTATGCATTTCATTTTTAGGTTTCCCGCTCCATTCACTCAGCTGCATTCCGCAAGGGGCATGCCATAATCTGATGGAGAAGGTCATGCTAGTCATTTCCCCTCATGTCTAGCTCCTGCTGGCTTAGGTCTTTTGTCAATAATCACAAACGTCCATGACAGTCAATGTTTGGTCCTTTAATGGACAAAAGTCATTTTCAGTCATTATGTCTAGGGATTAATTAATTTGGTCTTTAAATAGGTCCAATAAAGCCATGCAGGCCGAAGTGATGCCCTTGTAAAGTAATGATTCATAGAGTTTCTTTGTCATATTGATAAACTTCGACTATTCTTCAAAACTCTGTTTTGAAGAAAAATCAAACAGTGTTATTGGTGACAAAATTTTCAAAAAGGTCTTCAGTTGATTTCTTCAAGTGCAGTCATGGTTTCCATGGCCAAATGTCCTATCAAAGCAATCCCTGCAAAGAGTGCCGAAAATTTCATCACTTGAGCCAAAATTTAGAGGAAAAGTAAAAATCAGAGTTGTTTTAAAGTCAGTGAAAAAGTGTCAAACATAAACATTAGAAAATAGGTTTTTTGAAAAAGCAAAAATGTAACCCATCACTTCCAAGTCTTTATAAACAATTTTCCACCACAATTGAAGTCATTGTGCAAATAAAGTGTGTAGGGAGACATTTCAAAAGGTTGGAGAGTGCAATCGCGTGGTTTGGAGCAAGTTTGGAGGCCATTACAGTCGCGTGGCACATATAGGCAGGGGTGCGGTGCACATAGAGCCCGCCCGTAGTGAAAATTTATAACGGGCGCGGCACACACCCAGAGCGTGGTGCACTGGGTTTTATGCGCGGCACACAGAGACAAAGCACCCATAATTTGCTAAACTCCCTCAATTTTTTTTGTGAAGCACATAAATTGCAAGGTACGCTCCATAAACTCACTTTTGCATCAAATTTGTTAAAGATATGGTGGTTTATTGCCTACAATTAAATGCAAAAAATTTCATAAAGTTAACCACAAGAAGACACCAAAAAACCATTTTTCTAGGTTTGTGCCATTGTGTTGTTTCTGCCAAGGCTTTATTTTCCCTACCTTACCCCTGTTCCTTATTCCCCTATGCCATTTTTCCTATTATCACTACCCTAACACTAACAAACTCATATTCCCTTTGCCTTCCTCCTATTGCTCAATCAAAACCCTACCCTATCAAATCCCCAAACCCTCCTATATATCCCTAAAAAAAATTTCTCCCCATGACTCCTATTCCCATCATATTATCCCCCTTCTAACACTCCCTTTTTTCATTGTTCCCCTTGGTGGCAGATATCACAAAAAACACCTAGCTTCACACCATCATCAAGGGCAGCCTAAATACAGTACACACAGCAGTCATGGCATCACAACATTCATTAGATTATGAGATGGAGACACAAAGTGACTCATCCTAGAAAGCGTAGGCTCCCAAGAGACATCACACGAGTGGAAAACATGTTAGGGATGAGCCCACTACCCTCACTGAATTACAAGCATGCCCTCTTGCCATGTCATGTTTCCAGCACCTAGCATGTTTTAAGTTTTGTCAAAGGGTCGCTAATGTTAGAGTTCATCATGAGTTGGCTTGTCTTTTTGTGCTTCACCTACATGGAGGTCAGTCTATCTTTGCCGGGGTCACCTTCACATTGACACCCGAAACTATCTCAGTGGCAACAAGCATACCAAATGTTGGAGAACAATGGCATAAGAAGAAGAAGGTGGATAGGCAACACTATGAGCCCTACATTAAGGCCAAATTTTTGAGTCATCTCACAAGAGTCTTTCCATTCAGATATTTGAAAGAGGAGCATGCTCCACTCATGAAATTGATCATGAAGTACTTCAGTTGTGAGGCATGAGCCCGGATAAAGAGCTTGAAGGCGAAATTGAGCAAAGCAACAAAAGAGGCAAAAGAGGCAAAAGAGGAAGATCGGCTTCAAATCTTGGCTAAGGCTTATTTGGCACAGCATAGCACCCCATAGAGAACCTCTCGCCCAAATTTCAAGGAATTTGGGGAAATTTTGGTCACATGACAATTTTTTGGGCAAAACACAGGTTTTTTCTCCCTGTGCCGCGGCGCTAAAAGTTGGGAGCTCCAAATGAAGAATGGTTCGCATTTTTAGATTCAGCATGAAAAATCATGACTACTGGTGCTTGGACAATAAATTTGGGCAAGATCTGAGTCTCCAGGTGGTCAAAAACACCCAAAAAATGACCTCTCTGCCCCTATTTTGACACACAGGAAGTAGTCTTGGGAGAATGAAGATTTGGAGGGGCAAATAATCACCAAATTCAGTTATTCTAGTTGGGTTAGAAAGTAGACAGGACAAGATTTCCAAAAAGCACACTTGGGCACATTTTGGACTCCTACAAGTGCCTCAAAAAAGGCTCCAAATTGGTGCAGCGCACACAAAAAATGGCACGACGCATACAGGAAAAAAGCCCAATTTTACCTCCTTTTTGTGAAATTTCGATTCGCGACTTCTCCAAGTGGGCCCGCTCATCTACATTTCAGATTTTTGGCACCCAAGGTGGCATTTAAAGTATTTTCACTCCACATTGGCTTCTATCCAAGTGGCAAAGGAAGGAAAACGGTCACCCAAGCCATTTGTCATGTTTGTAACGCTGCACCTGAAGCTAATGGTTGGCTTTTCACCTCCATTTTGTAATGATTTGAGTAACTCCCCAACCCTTGGGATTTCTATCTCTTCATGGCACATTCTATATATTGTATGCAAGCTATTTGCAAAGGGTGGGTTGGCTTGTAACTTCTGGGAGACTGTGGGAAAGAAACTCTGTTTCTTTACTATATATTTTGACAGAGAATTATTGAAAGGTAGCGGCTCTGTTTCATGAGATTCATGTGGTTGTGAGTGTAGTAAATTTGCCTCTTATGTTTTCATATGTATTTCGTTATGTTTCATAATTCAATTCATCCTCATTTCCAGTGAAATTTTCTGAGTTAGATAAGGTAGAATTCAATTTTATTGCTCTGCCTGAGGGAAAATTTCATGTTCAGTGTTCTTCTTCTATTGAAAAGGATTCATGTTCCTATGCCCCTTCCACTCTCCTAAATAACTTCTCCATTACATGTTATTTCAAAGTAAATTGCTACACTTTCCACCTGTCTTGCCTCACAAAGTAATCTGTGCCTTCGTATTAAATTCTTTGTTCTTTGCTGATCGTTGGTCCCATACCATCCCAGAAGCTCAATCATTCATAAAAATTGTTTCTTGTATCCCTATTCACTTACTAGCCTAAGATCAATACTTCACTGTAAGTCATCTCAAACCGTTTTTTGCTTATCTATTCACTGAGCGTGACTCAGAGAGAGCCCTCTCCTGTTCTGGTAGGGCTAGCTACCAGACTGAGCATGGTTTGTGGTTACCCTGAATGTTGCCCTCCTTCAGCCTAGGGCAGATTTAGGTGCTAACATAGTGGCGACCATACTGGGGACAAATGAAATCAAATCCCCTTATTTCTTAATAATTCTAAGCTTCCCGAAGAAGAGTTTAGGATTGGATAGGCTGAGTAAGTTGGTCGTGTCCTGTGATTTTTCTCAATAGCACGCTGGCTTCGAGACGATATACCAGAGCCAATCCAGACCCGGATCCTCCTCATATTTATGAAAACCCCAATTTGATTCCAAGACTCCTTCGTCAAGAGAGCACCATAACTCCCATGTTCAAATCCCATTCATGTCCTGACATTTTTGAGTATCTTGAAGAGCTTGAGTTTGACGAGCGGTTTGAAATATCATTGTTTGAGTCTAAATCCGAAGGGGATGTTGACTATACTGTCCCCAATCCACAATTTCTTATAGACTTAGAAACCAAAAGAGCCAATCGGTTAATTGATAATTATATTGCGGCACAGCCTCAAACTCCAATTGCTAGCCCGTTACAAACTGTGCAAACTCCTCCAACACCTCCAAGGCCAAATCCACCAAGAGTGATGGCTGCCTGTTTTGCACCCCTTGTTCTGCCTCAAGTTCTAGATGACATGCCCACAGATTATCAAAGAAAAATCCCATCTTTTGATTGCACTCCTAACAGCATTAATGCCCAACAACATGTGGACAAAATGGCAGACTTCTATGAACTTCATGAGATCGATGTGGAGAATGTGGAAATGAGACTCTTTGTACAGACATTTGCATGTGAAGTGAGGAAGTGGTTCAGAGGTTTGCCGACAGCACGTATCACTACCTTAGCTGAACTACAAAGACAATTTTTAAATCGATGGGAAGTGAAAAAGAATGCTCTTCAAATTCTGGCTGAATATGAGAAAATTAAAAGAAACACTGGTGAGTCGGTCGAAGATTATTGTGTTAGATTCAATACAGTTTACAACTAAATTCCAGATCATCTAAAGCCAACTGTGGGACTAGCTATGATGAAATTTCTGGATGGTTTTGATGCTGATATGGCCTACCAATTAAGAGAGAGAGAACTGGCCACAATGGAAGACATGCAGAAAATCGCGGTCAGCATTGAAGCGAATCTGCTGTCCAAAAGAGCTAGAGCGAAAGCAGAAAAGAAAGTCACGGTTAAGGAAGAGTCTTCTTCAATGGATCAATTACTCAAAAAGGTAGAGTAGATGCTTGAAAGGGTGAAGCTCGACAAACCTGAGCCATAAGTTAGAAATCCTAACTTCCGTGGCTAGCAGTAGCAGCCACAATATAGAATAAGACAAAGAGATCAGCGCGCCCAAGAGTAGACATCACAACAGCCAATAAAAACACCTTTGTAGTAGAATTTTGTGAATGGACCGGAGTCAGATGAGGATGGAAATGTAATAGGTGAATAAAACCACCTCTTCACTCCAGATGAGCTACCTACTTACATTACTGAAGAAGAGGAGTGTGCGGTGAGTTTAGCTGCACACAAAGATGTAGATTTCATTCTAGCAAGTGACACTGTTTTACAAGAAGAATCAGAGGAGTATCAAAGGGGATATATGAATGATCTGTCCACACAGCAACAACGATATTCACTTAGAAACAGAGATGTGCCAGCCAAACCAATTCAGAAAAGGAAGGATGTTGAAGCATCAAAGAATGATTCATCAGTTTCACAAAGGAAACAAAAAGAGGCGGTTGGTCCGGAGAGCAGCAAATCAACATCAGCAAGCTGCACCAAAAGAAAAGGAAAAGAAAGAAATCCCAGTCAAAGAGGTAGAAAAGATTCCCGATTTTAATTTAGAAAATGAGATTTCCAAACTAAAAGTATCCATCCCCTTGACTAAAATAATGAAGAACAACAGTTATAGAGGACAAATATCTAAGATGTTTAATTTGGACCCAATGTTTGACATGGTGAATGTTGAAGACAATCAACCTGAAATGGTTTTTGGTCCAGCATCGAATGGTGAGTCTCCTGATAGTGATGTGCCACCCTTTTATATCATTTTAAGATTGCATGATTTTGAGTTACACAATGCCATGTTCGATTCCGGAGCCTCTCACAATCTCATGCCCAAGGCTATCATGGATAAACTTGGTATGGACATCAACCAGCAATACCCCGATCTATATTCATTTGATTCCAGCAGAGTGAGATGTATAGGACTCATCAAAGACTTGGTTGTGAGTTTGGATCAGCTTCCCACGAAAAATGTTTTGATGGATGTTGTGGTAGCAGATATTCCTCCAAGCTTTGGCATGCTTCTCTCCAGGTCTTGGGTAGCGAAATTGAAAGGGACACTACAGCTATATTTCTCCTATGCAACTATTCCGGTGTTTGGACAAATGAGGAAATTGTATCGGGAACAAAAAATGAAATATATGATCACAAGCAAGGAGAAACCAATAAATCATCCAATTAACTATGTACATATAGATTTAGAGTCTTTTGTTTTGTATTCAGATAGTTTAAATGATATAGATAGTCAGGTAGTAGAAGTAGATGATATTCCGGAAATAACAGAAAATTTCAGAGAAATTTTAAAGAAAGAAGGACAAGAACAGTAGAACAATGTTGGGTAATCAGCTGAAGGTAATGGACAACAAGCAGACAAGGCACAACAAACAGATTTCCAGCACTTACAAGAGGAGGAAGAAGGTTTGTGGACCATGGGTTTTGATGGAGTAGTAGGAAATGATGGCGCTGGAATTGGAATTTCGGTACATAGTCCTTTCTCTGCCCCAAACAAAGTGCCTAGTAGCGTGAGGGTTTGCTCTTACAAGTTGGCTTTTGAGTGTTCAAACAATGAAGCCGAATATGAAGCTCTGGTTGCTGGCCTAAAGATTCTAAGAAAGCTGAATGATAAGAGGATTTCGTTATATGGCGACTCCGAACTGGTAATAAAGCAGGTCAGAGGCGAGTATCAAGAAAAGCATCCTAGGATGCGGGCCTACCATAATGCAGTTCTAGACATTCTAATTTTTTTTTCAGAATAAACCTTGACATTCATGCCTCGTATACAAAATAGTATTGCTGATGCTCTTGCCAAGGCAGCAAGTAGTTTGAAGACGCCAATGAGTTCCAGCAATAAATTCGAAGTCCATGTCAAGCATCGTCCAACCATTCCAGACAATCAGAGATATTGGCAGGTGTTTCAAGATGATGAGGAGATTAATGATTTTCTGTAAAACAAAGGCAAGTTCAAAGAAACCTTAGTTGATATAGAAAATGACGATGGTAAAGGGAATGGTGCAGATGAAGTGCAGATCAATGAAATGGACGTGTTGCAGCTGAAGAATAACGTCATTCCTAAAGGCTTGATATCTTTAGAAGAACTTTTTGATCAAGATGATGTAGCCCGCAAGCCAACATTGCAGCTAACAGAGAAGGGTGTAGAAGAGGTCAACATCGGAACAACTGCCAATCCTAAGTTGGTAAAATTTTCCAAAGCATTGGTGCCAAAGATCAAGGACAAATACATCGGTTTGCTAGCTTCATTTGCAGATGTGTTTGCTTAGGACTATTCTGATTTAAAGACCTATGATACCAATATAATTCATCACACGATACCCATCTAGCCCAATCAAAAACCATTCAGACAAAAGTTGAAAAGGATAAATCCAAAGTTGCTGCCATCTATTGAGAAGGAGGTAAACAGGTTATACAAATCAGGGATCATTGTGCCCATCAGATTTTCGGATCGGATGTCTAACTTGGTGCCCGTACGAAAGAAGATTGGTGCGATCCACTTATGCATTGATTTCAGAAATCTAAATAAAGTTGCATTCAAGGACAACTATCCACTGCCCAAAATGGACCATATACTTCAGCGAGTAGTGGGAGCATCTCGTATGTCACTACTTGATGGCTATTCTAGATATAACCAAGTTTTTGTCCATGAAGATGACCGGGACAAAACAACATTCACCACTGCATGGGTAACCTTTCATTATGCCAAAATGCCTTTCGGTTTAAAGAATGCAGGTGCCACATTTCAGCGTGCAATGGACTTGGATTTTGCGAATGAGAAGGATGTGTTTTTGGTGGTGTACCTGGATGACTTGACGGTGTTTTCCAAATCTAATGAAGAGCACATGCATCATCTAAAAATTGTCTTTCAAAAGTGTAGAAAATATGGTTTATCACTGAATTCGAAGAAGAGCTTATTTGCCATGGAGGAAGGAAAATTTCTCAGGCACATTATCTCAAGAGATGGAATTCGTATTGACCCAGCACGTGTGCAAGCAATTCAGCAAATCGATCTGCCCCGGAGTGAAAAGAGATACAATCATTCAATGGTAAGATGAATTTTCTACGGCGCTTTGTACCTAATCTTGTTGAACACTTAAGAGAAATGGAAAACATGCTTAAGAAGGATAGCCAAGTGAAATGGATGGAGGAGGCTATAAAATCTTGCAATTTGGTTAGATTAGCTCTTTCATCAGCTCCAGTTCTAGTCAGCCCGGACTACACTCAGGATTTCATATTGTTTTCATTTTCTTCGGAGCACACCATGGCAACAGTATTATTGCAAAAAAGAGATGATCATGAAAGACCCATTGCATTCTTTAGCAGAGCCATGAGAGATGCAACCTTAAAGTACAACATCACTGAGAAACAAGCCCTGGCACTTGTCAAGGCATTGAAAGATTTCCAGGTATATATTCTACATTCTCATAGTCTGGCCTATGTACCTAATGTTGCTCTAAAAGATGTTTTAGTGCAGACTGATCCTGAAGGAAGAAGAGGCAAATGGATTGTAGCCTTGCTGGAATATGATGTGGAAATAAAGCCCAAAAAGCTGGTCAAAGGACAGGGATTGGCAAAGCTAATGGTTGAATCAAACTTGCATGCCTAGGAAGTAAACCTAATCGCTGCTATGTCTGATGAGAATGAAGAATCATCATCAATTCAGGTATCTGAAATGTTTGCTCTTTCTCCATGGTATTCAGATATCATATATGTGCTTAAAAATTTGTCACCACCACCCGACATGCCTAGAAACAAAGCAAGAACACTCAAGTTGAATGCTGCAACTTTTTCATTCTAAATTCTGCACTATATTGGAAAGATCTCGGTGGCATTTTGTTAAATTGTTTGGTGGAAGAGGAGGCAAAGAAAGTCATGGAGGATTTCCATGGAGGAGAGTGTGGTGGTCACCTTTTTTGGAAGTCAACAGCAAATAAAATTTTGAGAGCAGGGTACCATTGGCCGACATTATTTGCTGGTGTATATAAGATGGTCAAGCATTGTCATAAAAGCTATATTTTCGAAGGAAAACATAAGTTACAGCCTTTGCCACTTAAGCCCACTGAGGTGAGCACTCCTTTCCAACAGTGGGGGTTGGATTTCATTGGTGAAATTCATCCCACTTCTTTCGGTTAGCATAGATGGATCCTCACAGTGACAGATTATTTCACAAAATGGATTGAGGCAACTCCCACCAGACAAGCTATAGATATGGTAATCATTTCATTTCTTGAAAATAACATCTTGTCTCGTTTTGGTTGTCCGAATAAGTTAATCACCGATAATGTAGCAGCTTTCAAATCAAAAAGGATAGTAGAATTTTGTCAGAGATATCACATCATTTTGGGTCATTCAATTTCCTATCATCCGCAAGGCAATGGATTGGTGGAGTCTTCGAATAAATCATTGATCAACATCATCAAGAAGTTGCTGGAAATAAATAAAAAGAGCTGGAATAAGAGGTTGATCCACGCGATTTGGGCAGATCGGATCAGTCAGAAAAAAATCCATTGGTATGTCACTGTTTGAGCTTGTTTATGGAGTTGACACAGTATTTCCCACCTCTCTCACTGCCCCAGTAGTCAAACTTCTTCAGGAGGCCGGCAGTGAAGAAGATCCCATGCAGAGAAGGTTGAATCAAATGATCCACTTGCAGCAGACAAGAGAAGAAGTTTTCAAGAACACATCCAAATTGCAGGAGAAGATAAAGAAAATTTGTGACAGAAAAGAAAAGGCAGATAAATTTCAGTTGGATGATGTGGTGCTGAAGTGGGATGCAAGTAATGAGGAGAAAGGCAAGGATGGAAAGTTCGAGAATCTTCGAAAAGGTCCTTTCAAGATTGTAGCATATAGGGGTCACAGTGCCTTCCTTCTGAAGGAAATTGACAGGGAAGATTTTCCAGGAGGGCCGATCAATGGTTGACTGCTCAAGCGGTACCATTTCTAAGTTTATTAACGCTGCTTCCACTATCATTATAAATACCATTTTTATTTCAGTTTGGTTTCAGTCTATCAAGTTAGTCTTTGAGTCATTTCAATGTCAAGTTTGAGTCAATTTTTTGGTCATTTTAGTTTCATAAATGAGTTAGAGTCCTGTGTTGTTGTCGAAATGATGACTCCTTAGCCCAATGGACAAAGCCATTGTCTAGCTCCTCCAGAGATTTGTTATTTTTAGCACCTCCAAGGAGCTACCATCCCCCATTGGAGACAATGTTAGAGTTGGTCTGGTCAATCTTCCGTCAGAGATCAAAACTCTTTATGCATTTCATTTTTAGGTGTCCCGCTCCATTCACTCAGCTGCATTCCACTAGGGGCATTCCATAACCTGATGGAGAAGGTCATGCTAGTCATTTCCCTCATGTCTGGCTCCTGCTGGCTTAGGTCTTTTGTCAATAATCACAAACGTCCATGACAGTCAAGGTCTGGTCCTTTAATGGAAAAAAGTTATTTTCGGTCATTAGGTCTAGGGATTAATCAATTTGGTCTTTAAATAGGTCGAGTAAATCCATGCAGGCCGGAGTGATGCCCTTGCAAAGTAATGATTCATAGAGTTTCGTCGTCATATTGATAAACTTCGACTATCCTTCAAAACTCTGTTTTGAAGAAAAGTCGAACAATGTTATTGGTGACAAAATTTTCAAAAAGGTCTTCAGTTGAATTCTTCAAGTGCAGTCATGGTTTCCATGGCCAAATGTCCTGTCAAAGCAATCCCTGCAAAGAGTGCCGAAAATTTCATCACTTGAGCCAAAATTCAGAGGAAAAGTGAAAATCAGAGTTGTTTTAAATTCAATGAAAAACTGTCAAACATAAACATTAGAAAATGGGTTTTTTGAAAAAGAAAAAATGTAACCCATCACTTCCAAGTCTTTATAAACAATTTTCCACCACAATTGAAGTCATTTTTCAAATAAAGTGTGTAGGGAGACATTGCAAAAGGTTGGAGAGTGCAATCGCATGGTTTGGAGCAAGTTTGGAGGCCATTACAAGCGCACAGCGCATATAGGCAGGGGCGCAGCGCACACACAGGGTGTGGCAAACACAGAGCCTGCCCGCGGTGCAAATTCATAACGGGTGTGGCGCACACCCAGAGCATAGCGCACAAGGCTTTGCGCGTAGCACACAGAGACAAAGCGCCTAGAATTTGCCAAACTCCCTCAAATTTTTTTTGTGAAGCACATAAATTGCAAGGTAGGCTCCATAAACTCACTTGTGCATCAAATTTGTTAAAGATATGGTGGTTTACTGCCTGTGATTAAATGCAAAAAATTTCATAAAGTTAACCACAAGAAGACACCAAAAAACCATTTTGCTAGGGTTGTGCCACTGTGTTGTTGCTGCCAAGGTTTTATTTTCCCTACCTTACCACTATTCCTTACTCCCCTATGCCATTTTTCCTATTATCACTACCCTAACACTACCAAACTCATATTCCCTTTCCCTTCCTCCTATTGCTCAATCAAAACCCCAAAACCCTACCCTATCAAATCCCCAAACCCTCCTATATATCCCTAAACAAAACTTCTCCCCATGAACTCTATTCCCATCATATTATCCCCCTCCTAACACTCCCTTTTTTCATTGTTCCCCTTGGTGGCAGATATCACAAACAACACATAGCTTCGCACCATCATCAAAGGGCAACCTAAATACAGTACACACAGCAGTCATGGCATCACAACATTCATCAAAGTATGAGATGGAGACACAAAGTGACTCATCCTCAGAAGAGCAGGCTCCCAGGAGACATCACAAGAGTGGCAAACATGTTAGGGTTGAGCCCACTACCCTCATTGAATTACAAGCATGCCCTCTTGCCATGTCATGTTTCCGGCACCTAGCATGTTTTGAATTTTGTCAAAGGGTGGCTAATGTTAGAGTTCATCATGAGTTGGCCTGTCTTTTTGTGCTTAACCTACATAGAGGTCAGTCTATCTTGGCTGGGGTCCCCTTCACATTGACACCTGAAACTATCTCAGTGGCAACTGGCATACCAAATGTTGGAGAACAATAACATAAGAAGAAGAAGGTGGATAGGCAACACTATGAGCCTTACATTAAGGCTAGATCCTTGAGTTAGCTCACAAGAGTCTTTCCATTCAGATACTTGAAAGATGAGTATGCTCCCCCCATGAAATTGATCATGAAGTACTTCAGTTGTGAGGCATGAGTGCAAAGGCCCGGATAAAGAGCTGGAAGGCAAAATTGAGCAAAGCAACAAAAGAGGAAAAAGAGGAAAAATAGAAAGATCAGCTTCGAATCTTGGCTGAGGCTTCTTTGGCATAGCATAGAACCCCATAGAGAACCTCCAACCCAAATTTCAAGGAATTTGGTGAAATTTTGGTCACATGAAAAATTTTTGGGCAAAACACAGGTTTTCCTCCCTGTGCGCGCGACGCTAAAAATTGGGAGCTCCAAATGAAGAATGGTTTTCATTTTTGGATTTAGCATGAAAAATCACGACTACCAGTGCTTGGACAAGAAATTTGGGCAAGATCTGAGTCTCCAAGAGGTCAAAAACACCCAAAAAATGACCTCTGTGCCCCTATTTTGACACACAGGAAGCAGTCATGGGAGAATGAATATTTGGAGGGGAAAATGAGCACCAAATTCAAAAATTCAAGTTGGGTTAGAAACTAGACAGGACTGGCTTTCCAACAAGCACACTTGGGCACATTTTGGACTTCTGCAAGTGCCTCAAAGTAGGCTCCAAACTGGCACAATGCACACAGAAAATGGCGCGGTGCATAGAGGAAAAAAGCCCAATTTTACCTCCGTTTCGCGAAATTTTGATTCACGACTTCTCCAAGTGGGTCTGCTCATCTACATTTCAGCTTTTTGGCACCTAAGGTGTCATTTAAAGTATTTTCATTCCAGATTGGCTTCTATCCAAGTGGCAAAGGAAGGCAAACGGTCACCCAAGCCATTTGTCATGTTTGTAACGTTGCACCTATAGCTAATGGTTGGCTTTTCACCTCCATTTTGTAATGATTCGAGCAACTCCCCAACCCTTGGGCGTTCTATCTCTTCATGGCACATTCTATATATTGTATGCAAGCTATTTGCAAAGGGTGGGTTGGCTTGTAACTTCTGGGAGACTGTGGGAAAGAAACTTTGTTTCTTCACTGTATATTTTGACAGAGAATTAATGAAAGGCAGCGGCTCTGTTTCATGAGATTCATGTGGTTGTGAGTGTAGCAAATGTGTCTATTATGTTTTCATATGTTTTTCTCTATGTTTCATAATTCAATTCATGCTCATTTCCAGTGAAATTTTCTGAGTTAGATAAGGTAGAATTCAATTTTATTGCTCTACCTGAGGGAAAATTTCATGCTCAGTGTTATTCTTCTATTGAAAAGGATTAATGTTCCTATGCCCTTTTCACTCTCCTAAACAACTTCTCCATTCCACATTATTTCAAACTAAATTGCTACACTTTCCGTCTGCCTTGCCTCACAAAGTAATCTATGCCTTCGTATTAAATTCTCTGTTCTTTGCTGACCGTTGGTCCTATACCATCCTAGAAGCTCAGTCATTCATAAAAATTGTTTCTTGTATCCCTATTCACTTACTAGCCTAAGATCAATACTTCATTATAAGTCATCTCAGACCATTTTTTGCTTACCTATTCACTGAGCATGACTCAGAGAGAGCCCTCTCCTATTCTGGTAGGGCTAGCTACCAAACTAAGCGTGGTTTGTGGCTACCCTGAATGTTTCCTTCCTTTAGCCTAGGGTAGATTTAGGTGCTAATAGAGTGAATCTGAATAGCTCAAAAAAATATATCAAATCCATTGAAAACCAATCTTCACAACTCTTTCAATCATTGTAACAATCCAATCAACAATACATGCAACATACATAAAAGATAATCCATTGAAAAACGTAATGAGAAAGTATCAATGAAATGATCTACAATCATTCCTACTATGTTACCATACTACTGCATATGATCTTGGATAAATCATAGTTTTATTGCCATCTTCTATCACTATGATCTGTTAAAGTTATCCTACATAAATCCATGCACAGTTTTCAGACACTACTCTTCACTCACTCACACTCTCCAAGCTCACACAACTATCAAATTTTCTTCTCAAGTGAACCAACCAGATAGAATCTTGATCTCCATCTATTTCTAATATTTTGTAATGATTAAAAAAATTATTTCCAATTTTGTAGCGGAGCTCTATTCATATTCTGGAAGTGGTTATGTTCATTGCTTCTCGACTCAATCAAGCCACGAACTTCATTTAGTAATGAATATTATCTTTCAACCATCTTCTAGAATCAAAATAGCCTTTTTTTGACCCTTACATCATGAGCCTTGAAAAAGAGAAGCTGGAAGAACAAATAAACACCTCATGAGCGTGAGAAATGCAAGGGAATTTTAGTGAAAACCCTTAGTCACACCCACAACACAGGCTCCATGTGACTAGGACTCCTTAGTCACCACCAAAGACATGTCTTCCAGTGATTGGAGATTTCATTTGCTCCCATAGCACTTTAATGCATGCGACTATGATAGAGGGTGACTAGAAACATTTTTCGTTTGCTAAGATTCTACCCAAACTTGCTCCATTAGTTGATCATCATTAGTAATTCCTCAGGAATCCATTGTAGAATATACAATACTTGATTAATCCAATTTAGGAAATCCATCACCATCACATGTCAAACTAGGTTGAGTTGAATTTCATTCATCAACTACTCCAACACTCAAGCCATCAAACTTCACCACATACACCAACATTTTCAAACATCAATGATAGATCTTGCAACTTATCATACATGCTAAAAAATATCCATACACACACCTAGTACCATAAACATCACTTGGCAGTCTACCATATTGTGAACTAGGTCTAGTATCTCCACATATTTCTAAGGAATCCATACACAAGGTAATAATTTGCACTAACATTTGCAACTAATGCACAATACAAGTACCACCTCACTAGCATAAGCCCAGTCCTGTAGAAATAAACCATGTAGTAGATCATCCACACACGCACACACGCTATAGAACATAGAATAATAAACCAATGAACCATATATTAATACCCGATATACATACACAATCACATACATCAATCCCAACCAATCACTATTGCAACCTCCAAAACCAATGATACTAGTTTGACATCAATGCCAACTAAACAACTAAGCCAAAATTCCAAACTGTAGAATCCTTGTCTTGTTTTCTCAGAGAGTCCAAAAAAATTACCAAGCTTATTTCTTATGCCTTGAAGAGTTTCTAGGTCACAATATTTTTATGGAAGGGAATTCATATGAATCACGACAAGGGCCCAGGAGAAATCTTATTTGTCCAAGTTGAATCTTGTTATTCAATGTTGCATGTAGAGACATATAGAGAAGAGGCAAGGACCTTCTTCCATACCCACTTTTAGGTCTTCTTAGTGGTAAAATATCACTATAAATAATCTCTTGGCTTTCTAGCATTACATAACTCAGTGCAAGAGAGATTTTTGAGTGGGCTAGATCACAATGAATTTACAAGTCAATTCATGATCTTGAATGAACTATATGTTGGAATTTAATATTACGAGGGGAACATGTAATGATTGAATGAATTTTAATTTTGTGATGCAGGTTCAAGTGTTTCTCTGGGCAGGGATCGTAGGATATTCATTCTCCATGCTTTCCATTGTACCAATAGAGATATCATGAACAAAATTGGAGTTATGCAAGTCAATGTTGGAAGAGAACAATACGTCTAAGGACTGGAAAGGGTCTCAGATGCCAGACATGTTAGAGCTGAAGGAGAGGATGGATGGCTAAGGGGACCCTCCTCCTAGGGTCGACATTATGCCAAAGCGTTCACCCAAGTGATGGAGTTAGGGAAACACTGACAAGGAGAACACGGTTTGAGCTTCAAAGGTATTATTCCAAAGATTTGTTCTAGAGCTCATTTCCTTACCCGATAGGAGGGTTTGTTGCAAAGAAAATTATCTATTAATTGAAATTAATTAAAATTATTATTATTATAACTAAGCCAATAGCCTTGATTATTTCAAAATAGGACTTCCAAAATTTTAATTTAACGATGAGTAATTATTGGGTGGATTGTAGAGACTTAACGTCCATGGAATATGTCAAAATATTTATAGTAATATTCATACATAAAGGCATAACATTTATCTCCAAGTTATTTATGATATTTTAATTAATTTATCCCAAAATAATCAATTAAAGAAAATTTGATATAGATGAAAGTCATATTTGGCATTCGGTATTCATAAGTCATGGTATTGTAACAAGAGCTATAAATATTGTTACATTTTTTTAAAATTTATCTATGTTTAACTCATTGATGACGGGCTGGAATGCATAAGCAACAACTAGGAGATATCCCATTGTAGAATTCGAATTAGACTCTATGTCATTTGGTTTAGGATTCCCATTTGACATGTGGGTCTGACTGCCATCTCGTTGATTTAAATTACTTTGGATGAAATATGTATCAATCATTAGAGAACAAGCGAAAATTTTAAAAGTACAAGTAAGAAATATATGGAAGTTAAACACATAAGATACTGTGAAAATAAACATCATAACATCAAAGTGTGAATCTAAATAAAAGAAGTGTTAGAAAACTTTCAAGTTAGACCCATACACATTATGTAGTCCAATTTAGCAATCATGAATAAGTTCACCATCAATAACCATATGAGCGAATAAGTAATTTCACAATCCTACAATGATATAATGCTCAAGTAAATAAAATAGCTTAATGACATAAACATAAAGTAAACCCATCATATACCATCTATTCATCACAATAGCAGTCCCACAATGCGATATGACACATGAAGGACACTACAAGGAAAATACCTTCTAGCGAAGGTTATAATGAAGGTTTAAAGTGTTATAAAATTAGAAAAAATTATAAAAAAATCATCTTCTAAAACATTGGTTTGTGGGACAAAATGTTTTAACATAGTTTAGAATGGAACTTCATCACAACTAAAAAAATATAAGTGGATGAAGGTTTTAGCAGATGTTTTATTTTTTTCTTTTTTTTTTTCAGTGCACTTTATGGGACAAGCAGCCCTAGTGTGATACTTATAGAAGCACGCTAGGATTCATACATAATTAAAAGAAACAATGAATTTAATTCAAAGAGAACCAAAACCTGAAATGTATACCATCCTAGTGCTTACAAAAAAATCCACAGTGCGTGCGAATCAAAGAGCACCGGACCTTGAAAGGCATAATGTGCTAGTTCTTATATAAGAAAAGCCTCACCCGTTCTTTTATGAAGGAATGACTCTGGGGCATGCAAAAAAAATTACATTTCTAGTGCTTTCTCTTAAACACACAACATGATAGGTCTTCTTTATCATAAATGGACTAGTGTGTCTTTATATAGAGGGTATGGTGTTTCTAATTTTAATAGTGCATGAGGAATGGAAATAATATTTTGTAAAATTTGGGGGTGTTAATTATATGAAAGAAGTAGTGCATTAAGAGTTTTTTTTTTCTCGTTAAAACTATTCTATTATTTACATTAACAGAGAACAATTACATCATTACATGGCAAGAAGAACCAGCTACCTGGAGGTGGTGGCCAAACTAGGAACAGCAGCGTCCACAGTCTCAGAGGACAAACCAGACCAAAAAGCAATCCCATGCAGGGGCGCTAGTGGAACAGCAAACTAATCCCTCCCAGAACATAAACACAGAAAAATTCGTAACAACATTGACACAGACAGTAACACCACAACTTTGACACAGGAGCATATCCGAAAACAACAAGAATTACCAAATGCCCACACTATTGGGCCGCAGAGACCTGAAAAGAAGTTGCAGCTAGTCTTCAGGATCCTCCTCCACTACCCTGCACCACCCGAATTCCGCCATGTCCTGAGCCTCCTCCGTAGCTGTCGGAATGGGCTCCATCTTGACATCCTCATTCTGGCTGTTCATTGTCTCCCTTGCACTCGTGGGACCCGCAAATAGCCTATCCAAAACTTTCACAGGATCTACAGAGGGTGTCTCCATGGATCCTTCGTAGCTTTCGGAATGGGCTCCATCTTGACATCCTCATTTTGGCTGTTCATCATCTCCCTTGCACTTGTGGGACCCACAAATGGCCTATCCGAAACATTCACAGGATCTGCAGAGGGTGTCTCCATGGCTCTTGCAGAGCCATCAGAAGGCATCGTACCCCGATGGGCTCTAGAATCGCCCTCCTCTTGGGTTTCCTCAATGAAGAGCACCGAAATGTGGGTGTTGATCCAGGGACGGTTTAAAGAACTGTTGAAATTGAAGATTTCTGAGCCAAAGGAGGGCGAGGAAGAGGACCCAAGAGTGCTGGCATCCAGAAATTGGCTGGACCGAAGGAGGCTTTCTCCTTGAGTGTGAGGGCAGTGGCAATGGCAGTGATGGGGAGAGTCTTCGTCAATTGGGGGGCGCGAGGACCCGCCTCGGGAGGTGCCTCGACGGTTGAGCATTCTCTATCGAGGCCGGACCATGATTGCAGAGCCCAATAGAGTCTCTATGTCTGAGGCCGAGATAGAGCTCACCACAGAATTAAATCCTAGAAAGCTTGCATCGATCAGCAGCGCCAGAGGCCGCAGAAAAAAACAGAACAGACCCTGAATTCGCATTGTTATTCCCATGCCGCAGACATATATAACACATCTCCCTTTGCCTCGAGGCTCTCCCGCCATTACTATGGCATTCGTGGGAGCCGAGGAGCCTGACCCTGCTTCGCATGTGGAGGTGAACGGAGAATTTATGCTCCTCTATTGTATTTCTTTAATTCCTATTCCTTGCAGCTGAGAGTGTCCCATCTCCCATTTGTAGACTGCTCCTTTGCGCATGGCGGGCAGGTGGCCGCAGGTGATCACCTATCCCATCTCCTTAAGCACCCGCATCTGAGGGGGCAGCATCGTTTTGAACTAGACGAGTGCATTCTTGAGCCTGATCATGATTTGATATAATGTCTAGAGTCCCTGTGAGTATAGTGTTCTCATTTTCCACTCCTAAATTGGCCATAAGGTCTGCGACCTTGTTGCCTTCCCTCTTTATGTGATTGAAGGTAATGGCCTTGTTTCTGTGAAGCTCTTTTTCGATGGCTTCCAGTCTTGCTTCGAGCCTCCAATTGGTGGCTATTTTCCTTGCATGAGATCCATTTATGAGTTGCTTGGCCATATTAATAAGGATTTGGGAATCTCCTTCCACTTCTAGGGGGTGGAAGTTGTGTTTCCATGAAAGAAGGAGACCTTGCCATAGACCCTCTAACTCAACCGAGTTATTGGTGTCCCACCCAATGTTTCTATAGTAGATCAGAAGAGGTGTGCCTTCATGATTTCTAAAAATTCCGCCAAAGCCTGCATTTCCAGGATTTCCCTTTGAGGCTCCATCAAAGTTAAGCTTGAAGGTATGCTTTGGAGGGGCAGTCCAGGAGACCTTTTTTATGTTGTTGCTTTTAGGAGGGACTTTGTTGTGAGATTCCTGCGGGAGTTGCATGTGCCAGTTCTCCCAAACAGATTTCTCATTGTCTAGGTCGGAAGGTCCTCCTTTGTCCATGAGTGGAGCATCAACGTCTCTTTAAGATTCACACAGAGTGTGTTCTAGATACTTTCTAGCAGGGAGCATTGATCTTTGAATATGCGTTTGTTCCTTTCTTTCCAAATGCTCCATAAGAGGAGCCCGGGGATTATTTTCCATAAATGGTTGAGAATTTCACTTTTATAAGGATTCTGTTGCCAGTGATGCAATGAGTTGGTGATGTCGTCCGCAAGTCTGCATCTTCTTTGACATCTGAAGCTTCCCTTCTCCCACAGCTGATTGGCTAAGGGGCATGACTCCAAGAGGTGTTGAAGTGTTTCCTCTTAGGATTTACAATTAGCATAGTTAGAGGGGCCATGATAGTTTCTTAGTCTAATTTTATCCTAGGTGAGGATTTTCTGATGACCGACTAGCCAAAGGAAGAAGGAGACTTTAGGCCAAGAACCTAACCCCCATATTTTGCTCCATATTGGGTCAGGGGGCATTAGGTCAGAGCCCATAATTTTGTAAGCCTTAGAAGTAGTAAAAGTGCCTTTAGGCTGGTATCCCCATCATAGAATGTGTCTGCCTTTGGCATATCTAATGCTCCTTTTGCGTAGCTCCCTTTCCAGATCCTCTATGAATAGGTGTTCCTCATTTCTGATGAGCTGGTCACCATGTTTCCATTTCCTAAAGCCTTGATCTGTCTCCTAAGCCCAATACTGCCAAATCTTTTCTTGTTGCTGTTCCACTCCTATGTAGTTTGGAAGCGGATTTAGAATGCTGCTAAGCTGTGACATTTTGTTCCAGGCATCCGTCCAGAATCATGCAGTTCTTTCATTTCTTACTTCCCAAAAACGTTGTTGTTGTATCAACTGGAAATGTTGTTTGGCCACATTCCATATTAGTGAACCTTTGACATTGCATGTGAACTTGATGAGCTCCTCCTGAGGTCTGTGATTAGTATATTTGGCAGTCCAAATGGCTGCCCAAGGTTTTTTT
The DNA here is from genome assembly GCA_031772625.1 of Pinus tabuliformis. Lineage (NCBI taxonomy): Eukaryota > Viridiplantae > Streptophyta > Pinopsida > Pinales > Pinaceae > Pinus > Pinus tabuliformis. The sequence continues at coordinate 288,849,613 of CM062815.1, read as the reverse complement.
GGTGTAGAGAGCCATTGCCAGCAAATTTTTGCGCTCATGATAGCATTACTGTGAGTGGGATCCCTCAGGACAACGCCCCCTTTTTCATTGGGCATGCAGACAGTGGTCCATTTTACCAGGGCCCATTTGCGATTTGTAGCTGAATTTCCCCATAGGAAGCTTCACTGAAGCTTCACTGAAGATCCTGAATTCTTTTTAAAACCCATTTAGGCACTGCTAGGATTGAGAATAAAATGAGCGGCATTGCCTGTAGAACTGATTTTATGAGCACTACACGACTGGCCATATTCAGTGTTCTATGCGTCCACAGATTGACGCGGGATTCGAGCTTCTCAATGAGAATGCGCCAGGAGGAGTACTTGATGGCCAAAGCAATAAGGGGGGCTCCAAGGTATTTGGAAGGGAGAGTGGCAATGGGGAATCCCAATATTCGGGCTACAACATTCTTAACAACAGGAGGGGTGTGAAAGAAAAAGATCTGCGACTTTGTATTATTGATGCTGGTTCCTGAGGCCTCATAGAAGTCATTGAGTAGGGCTTTGAAGCGGGAGGCTTCCTGGATAGATGGATAGCCAAAGAGCATGTTGTCAACAACAAACTGCTATGAGTTATAGTTGGGGAGTGGTGAATGGAGAGACCTTTAAGCTATTGGGAGAGGAGGGCATGCTTGATATGACGACCCAGGCCTTCAGCCATTAAAACAAAGAGGAACGGGGAAAGAGGGTCACCCTGCCTGATTCCTCGAGAGGGGTTGAAGGGTCAAGATGGGATCCCATTCACAAGAATGGAAAAGAAGGATGAGGAGATAAGATTCATGATCCAACGAATCCACATGGGAGAGAATCCAAAAGCAATTAGCATTTTGTGAATGTAAGTCCAACTGAGCTTATCAAAGGCCTTAGAAAGATCAAGCTTTAGGATCATACCTGCGTGATTGGAATGTTTGAGGGAGTGTATAATCTCATGCGAGAGGATTATGCCATCCATGATCTGTCTCCCTTCTACATAACCAGATTGTTCTGGGGAGATGACCAACATCAAGAGGGGCTTTAACCTGTTGGCGATAACTTTAGAGATCACTTTGTATATGATGTTGCAGAGAGCAATCGGACGAAATTTTTCCGGGCTGATGGATTCCTCCTCTATTGGTATTAGTGCAATGAAGTTTGAGTTGAGAGGAGGTAGCAGCCAATGAAGAGCTCTCGATTCCTCCACCAGTTGCCATACCTCATTTTTTATCAGCTCCCAGAAGGTGTGAAAGAAAGTTGTTGTGAAGCCATCTAGACCAGGGGCTTTGCCCTCCTTGAGTCGGGACATGGTAGTATCCACCTCCTGAATCAGTATAGGACGAAGGAGAATTTTGTTGTGTTCCTCAATGATAAGTTTTGGCACATTTTGGGTTATTCTTTATATTGCAGGTCGCCTGTCTACATTGGGCTCTTGATGAACTTGCTTGAAGTGATTTAGGAGTTCTTCCTCGATTTCTTCATGCTATTCAATGCTTGCCCCACCTTGCTTCTGAATGAAGGGGATATTGTTGTGCATTCTTCGTTGAATGGTGGTTCGGTGAAAGAATCTAGTGTTCCGTTCTCCCTCTTTCAGCCATCTGATCCTGGACTTCTGCTTCCATAAAATCTCCTCCTGCCTTCTCCTCTCCTTCAACTGATTGTGGATATGCTGCTCCTACTTCAGGGTCCCCTCCGTGTGACCTCCTATGATTACTTGTTACTAGAGATCTTCCATTTTCCTGTTTAAGTCTTGTTGCGCCGTGAAGATGTTTCCAAAGGTCTCATTGTTCCAGCGCTTTAAATGGGATTTAAAATCTTTAAATTTCTGTTGGAACTGAAACATTTTGGAGCCTTCTGGCAGAATGAAGGTTTTCCAAGTGATTTTGACGAAGTCTTTGAATGCAGGGTGGGTGAGCCAGAACTCTTCGAAGCAGAAGGGCCTCCTGATGGTGTTGCTTGGTCTTTGCCACTGGAGGGAGATTGGCCAATGATCAGAGCCTGAGTGGGGGAGAATTGTAGTAGTTATGTCTCCTCCTAAGTGAACTGAGTTATCTGATATGAGGAATCTATCCATTTTAGAAGTGATTTGGTGCTTCCCTGCTCTTCGATTACTCCATGTGTACGTGACATTACAATATTGCAGGTCAATTAGAGAAGTATTTTGGATGAAGTCTTTAAATTGGGTATTTTCCTATTCCAACCTATTTTTCCCCCAATCTTTTCCTCCAACTTGGTGATCATGTTAAAATCCCCTCCGATGATCCAAAGAGGATGCAATATGTTGTTATTCAGAGCTTCTATAGTGTTGAGAAGAGCTATTTTATGTCCTGCTTCCTGCGGGAAATAAACATTGGAGAGGTTTCCATGTATATTGGTGCCTAAAATGTGGAAGGTGGCCTGAATGAGGTGGTGAGAAGCATGGAAGTCGGAGAGGGTTAGCGCTTGCATGTTCCATGCAATGGCAAGCCCACCTGATGCTCCAGAGGCATCCACTGCCACCGATTGGCAACTTGGCCATGCTTTAGAAAGGATGCTTCCTAGTGTAGTGCTGTTACACTTGGTTTCCTGAAGAAAGCATAGTTGCAGCTTTTCCATCTTTATCATATTTTTTAACATTCTAAGTTTCCCTGGGCTATTGAGCCCCCTTAAGTTCCATGAAATGAGCTTCATGATTCACTATTGTTAGAGGGTTTGTAGTACTTTGTCAATTTTGCATACCTGCCTGAGTCCACCGGGATTTTCCCTACTGCTATTGTTCACTGGAGATCCGTTCTTCTACCCCTCTTCTTAGAGTCTTTTTGGGGGAGGCCGCCATCCCAATGGCTTCCCGGCTGGATGCCTAGCTGTTTCTACTGATAAGCCCTTGAGATGACCACTTCCAGTTTGTTGAGTTGAAGCTCTGGGATATTGTCGAAATCCTTCTTTTTGCATGCTAGCTCTAGCTCTAAAATGTCTAGTCCTCCCAGATCTATACTTTCTGGTTCTTCATCTATCTGTTACACCTGACTTGTTCCTTCTGTGGATATAGCTAAGCTTTGGGGGGGATCAGGAGTTCCATCTACTTCCATATCATTTGCTTTCTTAGCAGGCTCCTTTTGAATATCCTTGGGGTTAGCCTTAACCCCTTCAGGGGTTTGTGATTCAGGAGGGGAGCCTGAAGGAGGAGGCTGGGATGAGGAGGAAGTGGGCGCGGAGCTAGGCTTAGAGGACAGGATTTGTCGTCGGATGTTTGGGCTAGAATTTCAAAGTTGTTATTTGTAGCAGGGCCAGATGCAGTATCTTGCTGGGGATTTTTTCCGGTAGAAGGCTTTTTGTGTGCTCGTCTGTAGTTGGGTGCTTTGGTAAAGGAATATTGGGTCAAAGAGTCGGTGGGGTCAGGGGCATTGGCCTTGGCATTTAGCGGACAATCCCTAAATAAATACTCGTGAGCATGGCATTTTCGGTAGCGAAAAGGAACATGTTCGTAATCCAGGGGTTGGATCCATTCATTATCTCGATGAGAAAGACTTACCGAGTCTGGCAAGGCTTTGTCCAGGCACATGAAAACACATATGCGGGCATAGGATGTGTATCTGCGCAACTTCGTTTCTTCCGCCACTTTAATGTATTCCCCTAGTCCATTGCCTATGTCTTTGAGTATGCCTTCATCCCAATGTTCATCTAGAAGTGAATACATTCAGATCCAAACTGGAGCCCATGTGAGGTTTTCCTCGTCCGAGTTAAATCTTGCTACCCACTCCCTTAGATACAGACCAGCTGAGTTGAAAAAATATGGCCCTTCGTCCAGGATTCTGTACTTGTCTTCTAGGAAAAAGAAAATCGTAGTGAAGAACCCTTTCGGTCCTAGCTGCAGTGTCACGTGGCCTTTGGTTTCCATTTAGCTACAATCCATCCATATAGGGATTTTTCTATCAGCCAGAACCCTATAAATTTCCCAATGAGGGCATGATCCCTCATGTATTGTATTCGCTCGTCAATCTTCTCACCTGGCATCTCTATTCTGGGTCGTTCGGTTGCTATTGGTTTGCAAGTTTTCGAGGTGATTTTAGGTCCTTCCTCTAGCTTTTCCTTTCTTCCTGTAGTATCGCCTATCGTGTCTGCTTGATTACTTGTCATATTATTCTTGCTATGCTACGGGATCCCCTTGTTGATCGCCTCCTCATCCACGGATCCGAACACGATAGTCCCCTCAAGCCCTGGCGGCATAGTATTTTCTTTGGGGGAGGGCATTGATGCCCCCCCTTGGGGAAAGTCCATGTGCCCTTCGATTAAACCTCGTACTGCTCTGTAATAAGAAAGTTGGAGGTCAGGCCCTTTATGGTTACCTCGTCTAAACAGTCTGTGTCATCTCAGAGTATGGTCAAAACCCTAGTTGCAGAGCTCCTCTCCTCGTCATTGATTTCAGGTTTGTTAGAATATTGATTTCCCTGGTGCATTAAGAGTTACAATACACCAAGGAACTAATTAGAAACAATACCGGTGGTTGAAGACCTGAAAGCCTGGGTGTTGTCATTTTCGAAAGAGGCACCAATTATGTTAAAAGATGATGTCACAATGATTTCATGTAAATTAAAGCACTGGTATGTTGTTATGTTATGGACACACAAGTTTTTTATATGATATTTTCTCTTTTTTGGAGACATCAACCCATGATAATACAATTATTGTAATTTCTTAAATTCGTTATTCATTGAGAAATTGACTAAATTATATCTTATAACAATATTTATATAAATTAATATTTGATTAGTGAATTTGTATATGATGTTTGGATTAATTTTTTATATTATGAGATTTTGCATCTCTTCATTATAATATTTAATCATCCTTATATTTAATCAATGGTGTAATATTTGAAAATGACATTGGATCACACAATAGAATAAACTAAAATGTATTTCATTGTATATCAATAAGAGGCTCTTTTTCATACAAAATGGGATTTTTATTGGTAAACCCTTGTATTTTAGTTGGGACACTATGCCGATGATTACATTAAAAAAAATGTCTTATTTTAATAGATAATTATTTCAAAAAATACAACAGGTTGCATTGATATCTAAATAGATCATTCTTTGCTAGAACTGTTGTCAGTGCTCAAGCTACTTCTATGAATTGGGTTATTTGGAGGAATGTTTTTTTAATTGCATCAATTTTTTCATATTCTTGATCTTGTTCCATCTGCAAACATAGTAAATAAGTGTAATGAGTGTATCTACATTAATGAGAATAATGAAAATTGAAATAAATAATATACATCAATGCAAGTCTCATGCCTTATTTCAAAAACTCTTTTTTTGGCGTAGTTCCATGCTTTTTTTCCTATTGGATTTTTAGTCATATTCTCTCATGTACTGGAATTAACCAAGATATTTTACTTCTTTGATGTTAACATAATTGCATGTGAAAGAGTATGAAAAACCACATGTGCATAGTTCAAAGAAGAGGAAAGGTTAAGGAAATTATCAATTCAAATAACAAATAACACACACAAGTTGATAACGAAATTCACCCAGTGTGGGTCACATCTCTGGGCCTGATGTCAAGAGTGGGAAGGTTGTTTCATTAAATGCTGCAAGATGATGATGAGGACATGATGAATTCTTTGTCAATACAAGGAATAAATCCCTTATCTAGAGTGGTATGTACCTCCACGATATGTTCTTCTATAAGCACTTTCACTCATAAAATGTCTCCTTTAGCATGACAAAATAACAAACTCTCACATGAAGTGGCATACGAGGATCCTCCAACAAAATGAAAAAAAGGATTTGAACATCAGATCATCATCTCAACAAAAATCAAAAGAAGACATAGCATGAGTGCATCTTATAGCTCCACTTTCGGGGATGGCATGAAAATTCACACCTATGTTGAAGTAACATACTGCATGGTTGAATTCCTCGGGAAAAATCATTAAATATGATTGTAAACTTGAAACCCTTTTTCTTTGGTCAGAATATGGATCCTTTAGAATCCTAAAGGTTCTACAAATATTATTTTTGTGGGGTGACTGGAAATATGTTTCTCATATGAATAATATGATAACACCATCATGTTTCTTGTGAAAATCTAAGAAAATTGATTATAAACTCAACTTGGTTTTGAAACAACCATTTTCAAGCCTCTAGGGAATCTCAAAGATTCCACAAAGATTATTTTATGCATATTAACTGAAATTATACTTCTCGCATGAGGAAACTAAGGGCATCATCAGAATCCTGGTGAAATTCTGGTTAATTTGAGTATAAACTTTATATAGTTTTGAAACTGTCAAAATTCGCCCCTCAGGGAATCTTAAAGATTCCTCGTAGAAAATAGTTTCTGGAATATTCCCTAACATATTCTCTAGAAATTTTTTTAGAACCTTCTTGAAATTCATGTCTTTGTTGGTGTATTCTCCATGGTTCCCTTTGAATCATTTGAATGACATATTATAACAAAGTGTGAGGGTGAATACCACAAAGTATGTGGGCGGCACAATGGCTGGAATACTCATATTAAGTTACTTGTTGTTAGAGAGGTTTTGGGTTCAAAATCCATGGAATCCTAATTTTGGTTTTAATATAGTTTTCAAACCATATAATATATGGTATATGTATGACCATAAAGTAACAACTCCCCAAACCATGGGAATAAGAAAAAAAATTAGGTTGCACCATGCTAAGGCCACTTAGGACTAATTTGTGGTGCTATGTGGCACCATGTGATTGCGCTATGTGGAAAGCTCTCATTGGTCCACATCATATGCCACTTTTGTCACCTACATGCCATGTGTGAACTTGTGATATTGCCACATCACCAACTGTCATCTACCTAGTTTGTTGATTGGGCTACGATGTGGCAGCTTGTGGTTCTGCCATGTGGCACCCTCTGGTTGACTTTTGACTTTGAATTTTTTTTTAATGTTTGGTACAAACCTCAAACTACAATAAATTTCCCATACATACTAAGATATCAGTGTCATCAATGTTGTTGGAATCATGATGAAGAGCTCTCCGAACTAGTCCTAGTTTTGATGAAATATGAGAACTTTGATTTTTGTTCCTTTCTAGAGCCATCTGGATCATTCCTTCCCACTAAGGAGCTTTTAGTCCTACAAAAACATGAACACTCTCTGCAATCTATTGTACTCCCTTGTATGCACAACAAGTGCCCTAATAGGCCACACTTCCTTCTCCTTCACCTCTATTATTTGGAGCCATACATGTTGAACCGAGACCTATACTCTTATGGTAACCTATAGTACCTATTGAAAAATACATGTTTAATCAAAAGACAAAACATGACCCAAGAAAACCCCATATTTTCCAAGATTTGATAACCCACTCTTTGGTCAAGTTGACATGACAATCATAAGAGAAACCAATACCCCAACTATAAAAAAAGGCCAAAAACATAATTATGCTACTTTCACACGTGATCAAAAACACATTATCACTTTCATAATCATTTCGCAACATATGATGTACAATAAGATGACCATGACAAACTACTATATCTAATAAACCATCTCTCACTCATTAAAGTGAATGGATTATCATCATGGAGTTGATTCCCTTGTTGAACAACTTTTCCAATTGATTCTTGCACAAACACTTTTTCCTTAAGACACTACTTTGGATGGAGCCTCCAACATGTGGCTCTCTGATGTCCATATCTATTGAAATGGCTGTAAAAATCCTTCATCCTCTAGACCTAGTTAACCTTCCTTGTTCCCTGATGTGGAGAATTCCTTTCACATCTTATCCTCTTTCTTGTTGTCACCCTGTTCCAACACTTGACAACCACATGGTTATACAAGCCACACAAACTACATGGTTTTCTAAGCCACAATGTTTTTTCATAATTAACAATGTGCTTGTAATCAAAAGGAACATTAGTATAATGAGACCTCTTATACCTCGCTTGGTTGTCTCTAGTGCGATCCTAGAGATTAGAGCTTTCCTTAACTCTTCCTTTGCAATATGCATTGTCCTCGAAGGTTTGTGATATGTTCCCATCATCCTATTTCCTCGATGGTTTCAGAAATAGCTTTGGGGATTATACTACCTTTGAATTCTTTCCTTTAGTGTATCCAAATCTTGCAAATTGAGGTCTTTGTACAACCTCCAATGGCTAAGTCATTCCTTGGCCATTAACACCAAGTCCTCCTCCTTTACATACCATCTTGGTAAGGAGTCTCATGCTAGTTCCTAAAATGGGTACCTCAAGGATTCAAATAGAAATAACATCATGTTAAAATGAAACTAAAGAGCTACCAAGATTTTTTACCTCAGCTATTGATTCTGAAGCAAGTAATGATGGATTCACTAAGCCTTTGTTGCACTTCAATTTTTCGAAGGCCTCTTCCATTGCTCATAATTGAAGTTGCAATATTTTTCTCTCCTTTTAGTCTTCTTGTATAATTATACTCAATTTATCATTCTCTGCTTGAAGGATTTCTTTGATCTCTTCATTTGAATGATGAGAAGAATATGAAGAAGAAGACTATTCACTTAAATATGTAGATGGAGCATCATCCTTTGCTCTCTCTTTCTCTTGTTCCTATTTTTCCATTTTCTCCTCACAACCTACAGACATTTCATCTACCATGTTTTACATCTTTTATAAGGCCTTGTAGAGATCATTGTGATCCACCACTTTCTTTCTTTTCACACGTTCAATCTATAGTTATCATTCACACTCGCAATTCATATTGCAAAGAAGATCACAATGATACCAAATTTGATCTGGATTCTATGAGCTACTGGAATTAACCTAGATCTTTTACTTTTGTGATGTTACAGTAATTGCATGTGAAAGAGTATGAAAACCTACATGTTCGTAGTTTAAAGACGAGGAAACATAAATGCAACCATCAATTCAAATAACACACACAAGTTGATAACTATTAAATTATGGTATGTTCTATGCTTATAACAGTTTACTTATCTTTCTTATTACTATCCACAGATTAGAAATCACATGTACATATAGAAAAGTGCAGATAGAACATTAAACGATCGACAAAAAACAAGCCAAGACAAGAGACAGAAGATGTGGCGGCTAGCCAGGGACAAACCCCAATGTGGGGAACCCTTTCATCAAATCTTCCTTTATCTTCAATAATCCAGCAGAGAGAAATAGTACATAAATATGATTTACATTAGCAGCAGCAAACCCTAGATCAGTCCCAAACTAGGGAAAAGAAATATCTCGCAAATCGACCGTTGGATCGACTTGATTCCACCAAAAAAAATTGCAGCCTTCAGAGGAGATCCAGATGGACCTACAGTGTAGTTGAGAGAGCCAGATTGATGGTCAACACTAGTCAAACTTTGCTTCTGCATTTGCAGCCCTAAAACTGCGTCCTTCCTTCCACATGTGTGAGAGAGAGTCTCTTTTCTGTGCAGTAGAGAAGAGCCTCTTTTCTGCGTAGGAGAGAGAGGGAGATGTGATGAGATGAGTGAGTGAAAATGTGGAAAAGTCCTCCTGTATTTATACACAACTGTTGATGTTCGAATAGATGCGACTTTTGGGCTTCTGAGCCTACATGAGTTGTAGGTCGGCTTGATAATAATTCCATAATCAAAATAAATTCATATCTTCATAAATACTTATCGGAATCGAATGATATTTACGTCAATCCTACACCTCTCGATGAAAGGAATCTAATAAAAATATTATTAGAAATGAATAAGATGACCCACATGGACTTTGGCCCTAGTTTCCAATTTTAACACTCCATCTCAACTAGGGAGAACTCCATCTGCAATCTGTCTGTCGGTCGCTACTATTCATCCATCAAATGCACTGCCCTGTATAGCTTGACACTTGCTCCGCTCTACTCTATCCTACCTACACTACTCTGTTTTGTTCTACCCTGCTCTGTTATGTTCTGCCCTGTTTTGATCTGCTCTGCTCTGCTCTATTCTGCTCTACTCTGCTTTGTCCGAATTATGAAGAGGAAGAAACGATCGAGGATGTATCATACTGACTCAAAGTCAGTCTCAGAGTATGTACCACTAGTCCCAGACTAGTCTCAACTGACCCAAAGTTAGTGTCATAGTGGGTACAACTCCTACCACTGGTCCCAGAACAATATCATCCTCCACTGACTCAAAGTCAGTCTTAGAGTGCGTACCTTTGGTCCCAGACTAGTATCATCATCCACTAACTCAAAGTCAGTCTTGGAGTGCGTACCTCTGGTCCCAGACCAGTCTCAACTAACCTGAAATCAACGTCATAGTATGTACCACTCCTACCACTAGTCCTAGACCAATCCTTCACTGACCTGAAGTCAGTCTCAGAGTATGTACCACTGGTTAGAGACCAGTCTCAACTAACCCGAAGTCAACATCATAGTGGGTACAACTCCTACCACTGGTCCCAGACCAGTACCATTGATCCCAAATCAATGAAGGTCATCCTAGCATAAGGAGTATGGTAGATAAAGTGATGCATCCATCGGTACTACTATGGTCCCTATCCTCATTTCCCTACTCATTGATCAGATGAGAGGTACTTCCCATGAATCCTAGATTGCATGGGTAGAATGCCTTGATAGGAGAACTTAATCAATCCTTTCCTCATAGGAGAACTAATCATCCTACTACATAAATTCCATGGAGAAGGCATCATCTAGGCCTCACAGGAGAACTAATCATCTTGCTACATAGCTATCATGGAGAACACATCATCCAAACCTCAGAGGAGAACCAACCATCCTACTACATAGTCGCCATGGGGCATACATGTATACCACTAGGGGATGGTGAATCACCCTGTGGTCATATGTCACTCCAAGAAGTACATTGCACCCCCTCCCACAGCTCCCAGAGCTCAATGCATCATACACGTCCCTCATCAGAGGATCTTTGAACAACACCAAGTTGTTCTCGGAAAGTTAGGAATTTGACTTTCCTTAGGGGCTTTTTCAGAAAGTCGGTGACCTGTTCATCTATACCGATATGTTGGAGCCTTATAGCTCCCCACTGCACCATATCTTGAATACAGTGATACCTGATATCGATATGCTTGGAGTGACCATGAAATACAAGATTCTCTAACAAACGAATCCCACTCTGGTTGTCACATAGGATCATGGTGGTATCTAATGTAGATCCAAATAGCTCACTGAAGAGCTCTCACAACCAGACTACCTCACAGGAGGTCATGCTAGCAACAATATATTCTGCTTCGGTGGTACTCAAAGCCACCGACTTCTTCTTCCCAGTCATCCAGGATATTGAAGCAGATCGCAAAGAGAAATAACACCTAGAAGTGCTCTTACGGTCCTCCACATTTCCTGCCCAATCAGCATCTGCAGGGAAAATTTTAAGAACCAACCTAAATTTATATGTATAATAAATGGGCTAATCCCCATGATACATAGGAAAAATGGGAGCTGATTTTATCAATAATATAATATGTATGTATAATTTCTTTTGCGAATCTCACACCAGATTATATCATCTTGTACAGTGATGGAGAATCTTTCACTAAATTATAAAATCTTGTAAGATCTTGGAAAATCTTTTACTCAATAATAAAACATTCTAAAGTCCTGGCGAATGTTTCATTAAAGTATGAAAATATATATGATAATAAGAAAACATATTCATTAAACTGTAATATACTAACATACATGTTTGGAAAAGGAAACATAATTTTTCTTCCTACAAACAATGTTCCAAGTTTCAGTGGCCGTGTTTGTCAAGGTTCTTACAATACACTCTTTCATATCCTTCTATTAGTTTTCATAATATTGTACAACAAAGTTGTTGTAGGTGTTGATATTGACAACGAGTTCTATAAAGGTAGGAGAGATTAATCGTTTCCCTGCAAATTTTGTCAAGCTACCACTTTTTTCAAGTTATCAAATTTCTTTCGTATTCCATAGACTCCAACTCCGAGATAAAGAAAAACACATCAAGTTTGTTTACCTTAACACGCCAACAAGTAGCAAGCCCCAACTATATTATATAAGAAAGTATTAGGTATCCCAAGGGCTTGAAGGGGATCTAATTGAAAGAAGTGACCATTGTGAGAATCATCCCAATCAATATATGAATATATAAATGTAGATTTATTATTATTTTAATTGGAAATCTTCAATTAAATAATAAAATTTAATTACATCTCTCCCAATCTAAATTGCTTGTCAGCATAATTCACTACCCTCACAGGTCTCGCATTTTTTAACAACATCAGTACCTAAACTTTTTCATGAAGATACCATATTGAGAATGTTTGAAAAATGGTGAGAAATCTTCTGCAAGGGTGATGCGGAAAGAGTGATAAGGTTTCATTGTTTTGAATTTTTTTTGTTAAATCAGAAAAAGTTAAAAACCAATATTAATGGAGATATTGGTAATTTTTACTAAATTTTGTGAAGTGACTAAATGTAGCTTTAACCATTCACCTTAAGATTTTTTCACAATATAATTTCCTAAGTCTATTTAGTATCTTCATTATCATAAAAGCCAACCTATATCCATCTTAACTACATACCTACCATTCTTAGGGGGGTGAAATCTATTTATCCCTCTAAGCACTTGGTAGACCAAGAATTAAGATGGATCTAAGATGATAGAATTTCCCCTTCGATAGTCTATGATCAAATGAATACCATGGTATTACCATGGGTCAATACTATGGGTTAGCACAAACCTAGAGCTTAAAAATTACTATTCGTAATTTATAAAAATTAATAGAATTAATAATTGATTTTTATTTTAACCAAGTTAAAATGTTTAACAACATTAAATTACAAAATCCATTTTTACTCTTGATCCACAAAGCCCTGAGAGGGATCAAGTATTATTTCACTCTATGCTAGTTTGCATATCACGATATTTGATACCTCTTGGTGATTAGTAGGATCTATGCCGGTTTAATTCCCCCATTAAATAGGCTACATTCCAGGTGAATACCATGGGTTAATACCATATGCCATTCTTATTTTTATTAATACTAATATTAGGGTTAATAATGTTCTTTTGCATGGTACTAATAAACTGTACCTCTCGTTTATTTATATTTTTATTAATTTACCATACCTCTTTTACAAATATGGTATTTGGCCCATAGGATTCACTTAAATAAAACCTATTTTTTGAGCCTTCGCAAATAGAAAGAAGGTTATGGACTAAATATAAAAGGAGGTTTTATTTATTTACCATATCTCCACTTTATTTATATTTTTATTTGTTTACACCCTTTCATGTGTATAAGGTGACTTATGGAGTAAATATAAAATTTTATTTATTTATTTACCATACCTCTCATTTATTTATATTTTTATTAATTTACCATACCTCTTTTATAAATATGGTATTTGGCCCATAGGATTCACTTAAACAAAACCTATTCTGTGTGAATGGAAGGTTGTAACTCCTAATTTCAAGGGCTAAATTTACCTTTTCTACCCTCTCCCTTAAAATAAGGTGGGCTATTTGAGGCAATTTGTAAAAATGTACTATGATAGAAACTATTCACCCACTAAAAATTTAAAACCCCTTAATTTCTCCAAAGGGCGAACATTCACCCCTAAAATTTTCCATGAGCATCAGTGTATCCAAGTAGTCTCACAGCTCTGGCAGTGTATCCTAACCCATAAGTGATTGTGCCACGAAGATATCTCAACAGATTCTTGGCACCAATCCAATGTATGTGGTGACGTTCAATCATATGTTGACTCAATGTGTTGACTGCAAAGCATATGTCTGGATGGGAGTTCACTAAGAACATTAATGCTCTGCCGAGTTGCCAATACTCAGTAGCATTTCGTAAAACAGGTCCAATAGCACTACCACTTAACTTTTTGAAGTCAATCTCCATCGGGGTAGTTACAGGTTTGCAGTCTACCATACCAAATCTTTCCAATATCTTCACCACATGTTTTCCTTGAGATAGGAAAATTTCCCCTGGCTCCTATCATACTTCATGTACTAGGAAATAGTGCATTAGTCTTAGATTCTTCATTTCAAATTCAGAATCCAACTCCTCTTACATTTGTGAATAAGAGGGTCTGCGCCTGGTAGGAATAGGTCATCTACATACAACACCAGTATGAGAGGTTTTTCATCTTCAACCTTAAAGGTTAGGATCAGCTTCACTCCTAGTGAATCCCAACTTCATAAAGTAGCTATCGATCCTCTCATACCATGCTTGAGGTGCTTGCTTCAGCCTATAGAGATATTTCTTCAACCTACATACATGAAATTTTTTATCATAAATCTCAATCCTTCGGGTTGCTCTACGTAGACCTTTTCTTTGATCGAACCATGCAAGAACGCGGTCTTGACAACCATCTGATGTAGGTTCCATCCTTGTGAAGCCGCAAGGGCTATGATCAAGTGGATGGTCGTATATCTGGAAACAGGTGCAAATATCTCATCATAGTCTATACCTTCCTTCTAAGAGAAACCACAAGCAATAAAACAAGCCTTATACTTTTCGTACTTCCATCTGCTGGATGCTTTATCTTGTCAAGCCATTTAGAAGCGAAAATTGTGTTGTCCTGGGGTCCCTTCATAATAGACTCATATTCTTCGGTCATAGCATCCTTCCATACTTGATGCTTGATGGCATCTAAGAATGATGAAGGCTCATTTTTTATGATCGTGCTCATGATGGTTAGGTATCCCTGATACATGCTAGGTTTCTTACTTTCACGGAAGGTTCCTTAGGGTGCAACATGTCCTGTAGCATCATCAAGTAGGCCCCTAAGCCATGAAGGCCTCTTCCTAGAAGAGGAAGGCTCATGTGGAGGAGGACCAATTGGATCCATGGGTTCTTCCACATTAGGCATTGTTTCATCATCCTTTTCTTTCGGTTCTCGGGTGTCGGCTTCTTGAGTGCTCCTCAAAGTAGGAAGATTGTCCACCTTGCTAAGAGCCATATCTTCGTCCAAGGTGACATCCTGACAAATCACGACTTCCCTTTGACTGGCTACATAGATTCTATAGCCCTTAGTATTTTCTCCATACCCCACGAAGATTCCTTTCTTTCTAGATGCACCCAATTTATTCCTTTTCTCTTTCGGCACATGAAAATATACAAGGCTTCCAAAAATTCTAAAATGAGGTACATCAAGTTTCTTACCGTTGAACATTTGTTCAGGAGTCTTGGAACCCAATGCTTTATGACGGCATCGGTTTTGTACATATACGGCAGTGTTCACAACTTCAGTGCATAGAAACTTCAGAAGTCTATGATCATGGAGCATGACACAGGCAACTTCCACAATCATATGGTTCTTCCTTTCTGCCACACCATTCTATTCAGGAGTATCTGGTGTAGTAGTCTCCCTCTTGATGCCAACCTCTTTACAAAAGGCATGAAACTTGTTAGTTTCATATTCAGTCCCATTATCAGTCCTTAAGATCTTGATCTTCTTTTTGGTTTAATTCTCAATCAAGGCTTTGAAGTGTCGAAACCAAGAGAAAACTTCAACCTTCTTCTTCAAGAAGTATATCCACATCTTTCGAGAATAGTCATCTGTAAAAGTAAGGTAATATGAATATCCTCCTAAGGAGTTCAGAGACATCATACTAGATATGTCTGAGTGAACCAAATGTAATATATTAGAGTTCTTGCTTTCGCTTAAGGGGAATGGTCCCCTTTTGAGCTTTCCTTCGGCACATCCCGAACATACACCTTCTTTCTCTACTTAGAATTCGGGCATCCATGTTACCATTTTTCTTAATCGGGTAGAGCTTTGTAATGAAGGGAAAACCTCCAATGCCAAAGTTTAGACTGAAGAAATGTGTCACGTGAAATGACACTCAGCAGACTTCCACTGACCTGATATAATGAATCGACTCGAAACCTAGGAGTGAAGGCATATTTAACATTATTTTTCCATATGCATACCTTGCCATCGCTGAAGGTTACCTTGTGGCCTTTGTCTTCCATTGCCGAAATGGACACTAGGTTCTTTTTTAGGTCAGGTACATATAATACATCCTGTAAGTGGATCGTATTACCTTGATTAAATTTGAGAGATACATTGCCTACACCTTTCACGGAATATTTCATATTATCTCCAAGGACAATTTCCAGGTTACTTTATTTCTCTATCAGATTATGGAGAACTTCTTTGTAACAAGTGAAGTGCCTTGAGGCACCACTATCAATGAGCCAAATTCCCATTGAGTCCGAAGGAGCAGAGGTAGATAGAGCAGCCGGTAGATAATATTCATCTTACTTATTTCTAAGAAACAAAGCTTGATTTGCATCATTAAATTTAAATAAACTCACTAGTATATCGTAGATTTCCTTAGAGGTGTTCAAGTCGGAGATGTAGGCCATCAAGTGCTTGTCAATAGAGTCCCGGGCGATCTTATTTGTTTTGACTTCTTCGGTTTTCCATTTGTTCCTGGAAGCAGCAGATGCATTTGATGGAGGCTCAACAATATTGCCTCTCACATGTTCCAACACTCCTTGATCTTGTAAGATTAGATCCATAGACATCTTCCATCTGTGGTACTCAACTTTCTCACGGAGCTTGTCCTCAACAGGAAAGAGTGATGAGGACCCCATTGTTCTTTTAGGATAGCCTTGCCAATCTTCTCTTCGGTGATTTCTCTTGCTCTTGCTCGAGCTTTGTCTTCACTTTAGCTCTGATACCATGTTAAGTTATGGTATGTTCTATGCTTATAACAGTTTACTTATCTTTCTTATTATTATCCATAGATTAGCAATGAAATCTACATAAAGTAAAGTGTAGTTAGAACATTAAATGATCAACAAAAAACAAGAAAAGACAAGAGACAAAAGATGTGGTAGCTAGCCAGGGACAAACCCCAATGTAGGGAAACCCTTTGATCAAATCTTCCTTTATCTTCAATAATCCAGCAGAGAGAAATAGTACATAAATTTGATTTACATCAGTAGCAGCAAACCCTAGATTAGTCCCAAACTAGGGCAAACAATATCTCACAAACCAATTGTCAGATTGACTTGATTCCACCACCAAAAATTACAGCCTTCAGAGGAGATGCAGATGGACCTACAACATAGTTGAGAGAGGTAGACTAATGGTCAACGTTGGTCAAACTTTGCTTCTGTAGTTGCAGCCCTAAAACTACCTTCCTTCCACATGTGTGAGAGAGAGTCTCTTTTCTCCGCAGTAGAGAAGAGCCTCTTCTCTGCGCCAGAGAGAGAGGGAGATGTGAAGAGATGAGTGAGTGAAAATGAGGAAAAGTCCTCCTGTATTTATACAGAAGTGTTGATTTTTTAATAGATGTGATTGTTGGGCTTCTGAGCCTACATGAGTTGTAAGTTGACTTAATAATAATTCCATAATCAAAATAAATTCATATCTCCATAAATACTTATTAGAATCGGATGATGTTTAGATCAATCCTACACCTCTCGGTGAGAGGAATCTAATAAAAATATTATCAGCCATGAATAAGATGACCCACATAGAGTTTGGCCGTAGTTGCCAATTTTGACAATAGCGGAGTTCACCTAGTGTGGGTTATGTCTATGGGCCTGGTGTCAAGATTGGGGAGGCCGTTTCATTAAATGTTGCAAGCTGATCACGAGGACGTGATGTATTATTTGTCAATACAAGGAATAACTCCCTTATGTAGAGTGACATGTCTCTCCACAAGATTCTCTTCAAAAGGGACTCTTACTCATAAAACATTTCCTTTAGCATGACAAAATAACAAACTCTCACATGAAGTGGAAAATAATTATCCTCCAACAAAAAGGAAAATAAGGATCTCAGCATGATATCATCTTCTCAGAAAAAAAACAAAAGAAGACATAGTATCGATGCATATTGTATCTCCACTTCCAGGGATGGTCTGAAAATGTATACATGTTTTGAAGCAACATGTTGTGTGGTTTAATTCCTTGTGAAACTTCATGAAATCTAACTGTAAACTTTACCCCCTTTTGCTTCGGTCGAAATGTGGATCCTTAAGAATATTAAATATTCTCTAAAGATTCCTTCTATCTGGTGACTAAAAATTTGATGCTCGAATAAGGAATCCGATCACACCATCATGTTCCTTGTGAAAAAATGAGAAAAATTAGTATAAAGTCAGTCTGGTTTTGAAATTTCCATTTTTGGGCCTCTATGGATCTAAAATATTCCTTAAGATTCCAAAAAGATTATTTTTTGTAGGCTGACTATAATTATGTTGCTCAGATGAGGAAATTAATTACACCATTAGATGCTTGGCAAATTTTTGGTTAATTTGAGCATAAACTTGGCATAATTCTGACATTGTCAAAATTTGCCCCCTAGGGAATTTTAAAGATTCCTCATAGAAAATATTTTTTAGAATATTCGCTAAATATTCTCTAATAATATTCCTAGAATCTTCTTGAAATTTGTGTCGTCATTGGTTTTCTTGCATCCTCATCTCTCATGTATTCTCCATGGTTCCCTTTGAACCATCTGAATGACATTTTATAACAATGTTTGAGGGTGAATACAACAAATTGTGTGGTTGGCACAATGGTTGGCATACTCATAGTGAGCTAATTGTTGTTAGATAGGCTCTAGATTCAAAACCCATGGACTCCCAATTTTGGTTTTAATATGGTTTTAAAGCCCAACTTTGGTTTTAATATATTTTTCAAACCATATAATATATGGTATACATATGACCATTTTGTAATGACTCCCAAAACCATGAGATTAAGACAAAGAGGTAGGTTACACCATGCCAAGGCCACTTGGGCCTAATTTGAGGTCCCACGTGGCACCATTTTATTGGGCCATGTGGCAAGCTCTCATTGGTCCACACCATATGCCACTGATGTACCCTACATGCCATGTGTCGACATGTGATATTGGCACATCACCAATTGTGGTTGACCTGGACTGCTAATCGGGTTGCGATGTGGAATCTTGTGGGAGTGCCAAGTTGCACCCTCTGGTTGAATTTTGACTTTGACTTTGTTTTTTGTTGTTTGGTAAAAACATCAAACTGGAATAACTTTCTCATACAAACTCATATTTGAGTGTTGTCTATGTCATTGGAATCATGACGATGACTTGTTCAAATTGGTCCTAGTTTTGATAAAATCTAAGAAATTTTTGTTTTTGAGCCTTTCTAAAGCCACTTGGATTAGTTTTATACCCCATAATAGATCATATATTTAATATAAATAATTTTTTTTTTTAATTTTAATTTTTTAATTTTAATTTTAATTTTTATTTTCTGTTAATTATAAATTTAGAGATGTATAACAACATAGATACTCGCAAATTCCACAATTAATTTTTGATAAGCCAACTATACTCACAAGCATTATTTAACCCAATGTCAATCAATTCTTCTGATGGCTCTTCTTTGTGTGTTAGTAGCTATTTTAAGACATTCTAGGATGGTTTTTGTAAAAAAACTTAAAATATATATAAAAAAAAAAGAAACCTTGAGTTGCTATAAGGAAATATTAACAATTAATCACAAATTTTGAAATCAACACTTTTCTTCCTTATCGTCCTATTTTATGTGTTGAATGAGTTCCATCTTGTTTCCGTTTTTGCAAGAAAATACTTCAAAATTAATATTTTAATGTTAAATTAATTTTTTATATGTACAAAGTCAATAATGATTACATACATTTGAAGCACATTGTTATTGAGATGGATCCTCCTGTGATGCAATTATGTCCATTTCTTTGACCGTCTCCATATACACTTTTTTGGACATTGCTACTGGGATATTTCATATATCAACGTGTTGATCATTTGGGATTTTCATAATCTTCCTGAAAAAAGTAATAAATTATTTTTATAATGATATATGAAAACAAAATATAAAAAAATCAATATTAATAAATTAATGGTTTGTAGTAATATATAAATATAATTCTAGAAAATCATTTTATAGAATTAGAAGTATTACCTTTTCAATGATTCATTTTTGTTGTTGCATGTTTTTGATATTACAAGTTTGACATGTCTCATTGACCATTGCTTTGGAAACACCTTTTGTACTTTAGATAAAATTTCTTTCTTAGAATCATTGCATTAATTTTCGTATTTCAAGTGGAAAGTGAGTCTATACATTCATTCCACTAGATCCCTCATAGTTATATAAATGTTTCCCCATTTCATTAACCTCCAACACCACTCTGGATGAGCTAAGGACCAATTCATCGTCATTTACATGTTCCATAATTTTTCCTTTCTTAGAATGACCTTGATCATTTTCTTCGTTGTTGCTCCCTATAGAACATTATAAAAATATATGAATTAATATATTGTTTGAAACGTGTTATTTTCATTCACCTGATTCATCATTCTACAATTTTGCTATCAGGCTTTTACGCTCTTCTGCACTTAGATTAGAAATAATATTATTAACCTTTTTCATTTTGTGGCTTTGCATGACACACACCAACTAATACATATTAGTTAACCTTACATACAATACAAACATATTAATTTTGTAAAGAGTTTACAAAGAACTTTCCTTCTCTGAGTTTGTTGATGTGCTATCACTATGTCGATCAATATTTTTGTTATTTGAGACATTTTCAGATTTTTTTTGCCAATATACAACCTCTACCATTTAATACATAAGCCATTACATATGTTTTACAAATAAATCAAACAATTTTCAAGGAAAAAATGTTCTGGTAACTTGTTCGTTTATCTCAATAAACACAACGATGTGTTTATAAGATTAAATGAAACGGGTTTTTAATTGTTCATCATCATCATGGAAAAACAAATTTTCAAAATAATTTTAAATTAGGAATTTGTGATTTGTAAGGCTAAACACACTACATTGATTTAACGGTGCTATTAGGAATAGGTGCAAAAATGCGTTATATTATGCCAGAAGCAACGATGAACAAACTAGAAAAAATATAATGTCTTAAAATATACCAGTGCATTAAAGTACTCAGATAGCCCTCGTACATTATATTACATAAGATGCACCACGAAACATATAGCATTTTCTTAAAAATCAGATAGTGTTGACAGTGTGATCTATAATGCTCAACGCACTGTAGTGATTTAACGATGCTATTAGGAATAGGAATGTCAGTGCGTTATATTACACTAAGAACAACAATTAACATACTAGATAAAATTGAAAGTGGTATAACTTACCAGTGCATTGTATTACTCAGCTAGCACTGGTCTGTTATGTTCCAGATGGTACACCATGCAACATATAGCCATTTTTAAAAATAACGGAGAGGGATGACAAGGTTTGGATCTAATTCAATCAAATATTCCCCTACTTTATATGTCAAACACCCTATATATAGTAATTACACAACCATTAAATCCAAATTTCCTAAATTGAAAAACCCTAAGTGTGAAGGGGTAGAGAAAGTTAAACCCTAATGTGAAATTTTGTAGGAAGAAGAAAGGGTTTAAGGTAAGTATTCAATTCTTCTTTTTCTTCTAAATTTTAATTAAATTTAAATAGGAACAAATATCGTAAAATTTTTACTAGTAAAATCTATAGTAAATTTTTTATTATATAGGGCTATTAATTTTAATTTTTTGTAAATTTTGAATAAATCTAACAAAATTTTTAAAATATTTTAACAGTAAAATTTAATATTCTTGTTATCTAGGGTTTTGAGTGAATCACCATACCTTTCAACTTCTTATCTTTCAGCAAATCCAAAATATTTTGCAGCTCTACTCTGATCTTCTCCTGCAAATGATCTCTCTTTTGATTAAACACTAAAAAAAATTGTAATTTTTTTTAATATTAAAATAAACAATAAAATTTAAAACTTACTATGCAGGTTTATGAGTGTATCGCCATACATTTTAGCTTCTAATCTTATGAATAGTTTTGCTACTCCAAAGTATTTTGTTTTTGTTGCATAATGCTCATGGTATATCTCTCTTGCAAATCACTCCCTTGAAATTTATGATAAAGTAATGAAATAGTCAATAACTTTTTACTATTTAAAATACTCTATGAAATTGGATTTTGAAAAATCAATTGCCACTCATTTTTAATTTAAAACAAAATAATTATTTATTTATTTTTTATTCAATTTCTCTACACATTACTGCATTCAATAGTCAAGACTCAACCACATAGGTGCATTTATAGAAAAATTTCATCGACATTTCCGGGGAGCCATATTTTTTCAGTGCATCAACATGATTCGATTTTTTATTTCATTTTCAAAATCCTGAAATGATGTGATTTCTTTATTTTTTTTAATATAGTGGTGTAGTCTATATTTAAAAGAGCAGCAAGACAGTGGAATTTATTTTTATTTTCTAAATTTGAGAAATAGTTGCATACCGATGTTATTTTATTTAAACATACCGATGTGTTTTTAAGTGAAAGAGCATTGATATATATATATATATATATATATATATATATATATATATATAGAGAGAGAGAGAGAGAGAGAGAGAGAGAGAGAGAGAGATATTAGAATGTCAGAAACTGATGCGGGTTTTATTTAAATGGCTCGGTGTTTTTATTATTTAATTGAATCATTGTGGTTTACTCTAATTAGTGCACTATTGGGGCTTAAAAGCTATCTAGAATTTCATTTTCACATAAAATGTCATATTAATCTCAAATTATACTTTAGGACGCATCCACATGAATTATAGTAGTTCACAGTATACATTTTCTGGTTGAAGTTTCCTTGTTCTTGAAAATGGTTTCAAAACTATATTGAAATTCAGATTGTGGTTATATTGTTCTCGAGACTAACTTTAGGTATTCACATAAAAATTTACTTTTTATTTTTCTCAAATATAGGTAAAAAATCTCAATAATATCAAATGGTCAATTCTTAGAATTCCACCTCATTCCATATTGCTGATCAAAGTCCTTCACAAACTTCTCCCTTTTGATCTTGTGTAAATTCAAATTTTATTTATATTTGAATTATCTAATCGAATTTTTTTTTTTAGTCCATATCAATTTGAATAAAAATGTACGCAAATTATTTGTAGGAACCATATTCATAATTGAGTGTAGATGCAAAAAATATTACTCCATATTATTTTCAAAAATGTCGGAAGCCCTTATTAGGGCATCACATCACAAGTACTTGGTAGATGAAAATGGACAACCTCTTCACCTTGCCAATTGGAACATGACATATTATATTCACAATCCTGGATCATTGATGGTAATAGTTGTTCGATATACTGAAATTTCAACAAACCGATTGCATTTTCATGCTTACTAATATCTTTGATATTGTACTAATGATGTTCAATATTTTTTGAAATTAGGATTCTAGTGATGATGAGCGACCCGCCTACCATATTTTAGTGTACCCTACTACAACGTAAAATAAGGAGAAGGTTTCATTAAGAGAAAGGCTCAGAGAGGTAGCATACAAAGAATGGTTGAATCAACGACCTATTCAATTCCCAATATGTCTAAATTCACCATTTAGGAATGACTACAAGAAGAGTAGTTCTTCATCACAATTTGGAAATGGAGGCAATCAAATGGAGATTAGTATGGAAAATTACTTACATAATATGACTGCCATGGAGGCAATGTTATTAGATGCATTCCATTACAATGATCTAGAGGATGATGCTCATATCACTGGTACATTATTTGAAATCCTAAAATCCACTTCCACCACCCCTCTCCTTGGACCTAGCGGCAAGAAAAAGCATAGTTAGCTGAGGACAACAATTTTGTTTTACAATGTGAAAGCAAAGTTTGGCATGTTGAATGCATGCTTCTCAGAAATATTGAGGTAATTTACTTGTATGGTCGATCAAGTTCCTTATGTTTTGTCACACAATTGAATTTAAAAATGGTCAATTTTATGAGTGCTAAATATTGACATTGTGTAATTATATTCCCCACCAATTGTAGGATATTCAACAATAAGGTTCCTTCGAGTGATAATTTCTTGTTGAGTATTTGTGAAGAGACAAAGAAATTGTTGAAAATCTAGGCTGTTGAGTACATATCATATCATGCATGTCTAAATGATTATATTCTATATAGAGGAGAACATGCAGAAAAAGAGATATGTCCAAAATGTTGGCAAGATAGGTAGTGTAATTAAAAAAAATGGATAAATCATATGGTCCTCCTCATAAGATATTGAGGCATATGCCTATAATCCAAAGGATTCAATGACTCTTTCATTGCAAATAATTAGTTATGTTGTATAGATGACAAGCCTCACACATAAGTGATTCAAGAGTTATGAAAATCCAAAGAGAATCAATAGCCATGAAACATATAGAGGATATATGAATTTAAAAATTGAAGGATGAAGTACAAAGTCTATGACTTAGCATAGACACGAATGGTGTTAACCCATAACCCCTTTAAAACTCCAACTATTATATTTGGCCTATACTGGTGATTAGTAACAATGTACTGCCATGCTTGTCCATGAAAAATTATCATATTATTTTGGCTCTCATAGTCCCTGGTAGAGGACAAGTGAATGATATGGATGTCCACTTACAACCACTGGTAGATGAGTTTTAGGAATTATGGGAAGGGATACATGTGTACGATGTATCAAGACCCATTGCAATAGAGAGGAGTTTTACCTTATATGGCATATGTTCTTACACCATAAATTATTATCCAAGCTTTGGAGTTCTCATTGGTAAATTACATTTTTATTGATTTGTTTAGTAACAATATTATTTATCATATTAATTTAATTCATTGAAATCGTTCAAATTTCATGGTCATTAACATGTTGTCCTATATACAATAACTTCGTAGGTATTGTAACAAAAGGGTGTCATGGATGTAAATGCTTTGGACCTTATATGAAGCCTAGGTGGTACAACCACCTACACAATCCAATGTATGGCTACTCCAGGATATTCCTCCCAGAAGAACACCCTTACAGAAGAGAAACATCTTCTTTCAATGGTAAAGTAGAGAGAATCCAAAGGCTTGAAATAATGACACCAATTGGATGACTTAGAGCATATGAGATAGAGAATGAGAAGGAATTTGCAAAAATGTCCAATTCAAATGGGTAGCCCATGTTTGTTGATCCAGTTTTTTTTGATAGCTATGTTGAGAAATTTCCCATTGTGATGGAAAGGAAACATGTCTTTCATGAGATCCAATATTGGGAGCATATTAAGATTCCCCACTTACTAGCTACCATGTGTATATTTAAAAATATATCATCTTCTTTATGGAGGCACATATCAGCAAAAGAATGTTACACATTGTCTTTTAGGAGAGATATTATCTATTCAAAAACTAACAAGAAACACTGGACAAGACAAGAAGCTAGAGGAGAGGTTGGCCACTTTTGGTATTTCAAAGAAGGTAATGTCCCATGGATTTTAAGAAAGAATATCTTTATTTGGAAAAGGAAGTTATGATGAATGTGAGGGTACCTTATTTATAAGGGTCTTCACTATGGTGCTGCTAACTATGGATGACCATTTTTCGAGGTTAAAATTGCATGACTATTTGAACCTTCTAAGAGTACATATGTCCAAAACACGATTTTTTTATTTTTTATGTAATGGGATAATTTATAATTAATTTTTGTATAATATACTATTTATTATATAGTTCTATTACCCTCTTCTCATGCATGGGTGTGTGAACCGGGACTTCCCCCAAGACCTACTACATGTTGTATCTAAATTATTTACATATGTACATTGGATCTAATCAAAGGAGATTCATATGGCTAGCATTCCATAGTGGCGTCAAGAGATAGTTGATAGTGTTTGTATGTTTGAGAAGGAACTGTTGACGAGTTTCACAAACTTGTAGGCTCATCTTCCAATTCACATAGTAGATGAGGTTGAATTAGCTGGAGTCATTTCTTATTTTTGGACATTCTTCTTAAAGAGGCACATGAAGAAATTGAAAGGTTTTTTTTTAGAAGGGAAAAACCTAAGGGGTCTATGGCAGAGGGGTATATACCATATGAGTATTTCTATTATTCCAGTGAGTACATGAAGCATATTGACAACACACTAGGTGTGGTGATTTGGAATGATGAAAGGGATGAATACAAAAGAGAAGGGGAGCTTCTCGAAATAAATGGAGAGAGGTACATGATAAAGAGTAAGTGCAATATTATGATTTGTAAAATCACTACAAAATAAATATTCACATTGAACTTCATATTAATGCATATTTTGATCTCATGCGTATTATCTATCTATCTATCTATCTATCTATATATATATATATATATATATATATATATATATATATATATATATATATATATATATATATATATATATATAACTGTGTGTGTGTTAGTTTGATTCCATCAGAAAATTCAAAAATTGAAGCCATCAACAAATTCATTCTTTACAATATGGAAGTGACACAACCATGGGTCACATTGTACGAAGAGAAGAAGAGGAAATGTGACAGTGCCAAGAAAGAATTCATATGGTTACATGGTAGAAGTGTGCCTTATCCTGATAATTTAAAAGGAAATATGAAAATGACATGCCCTAATAGTTGGGTTGTTGATCAAGTTAGAGAGAAATATGGTGCATCTGGTCATTACCTATGTGCTAAAGAGGACACACTAAACATAGGTATTGGGTACAGTTTTAACATCATATTGTACCTTTGAATTGTAATATATATATATATATATATATATTAGTTTTAATTGTGTTCAGGTTATTAGGCACATGACATTGTGATTTTTTAATTTTTTATAGGTGCATTTGTTCCCATCTATTTGTGTATATGGACATCAATTTCGCATGGAGGATGTTGATGATTGATTCACGACACAAGACTATGATGTGAAAGTCAAGGTCGACCAATCTAGTCATTCTAGCCATCATCATCAAAACGTAATGCATTGGACATTATGTTATGTTGGAAAGATACAAGAGATCATTCAAGTGGAGTTCTCTTCATTCCCATGTGTTATTTTTAGGTGAATTGTGTGGGACAACTTTGATTAGAATAATGTAAAGGAAGATCATTGTAGTGGGATCATATCTATAAACTCTAGAAAGATTTGGCATGAAGCTAGGGAGCCTTATGTTATCCAAAAACACTGCAACTAGGTGTTTTTACCCAGATGTGTTAGATAGGGATTGGTGGTCCATATTAAGACACAAACCTAGAACAAAACATGTTTCTAAGAACATTAGTGTTATCATGCCAAGCACCGAGGAAGATAATAACGGTGATGAAAATGGAGAGTGATATGAACTTGTGTTATTTCATTATTTCGCTAAGTATTTCCAATTACTATTGCTCCCTCTGCTGATGTATCTTATACATAATTGACATATAAAATAAATCAGCCTCATACCTAAAATATTTTTTTTTAATAATGAAAAATGTATTATTAATATGGAAACATAACTTTCAATTAAAAAAAATATTATCAATGTGCCAGAAACACAGTCATGCACAAGCTTCTATGCTCAGTAAAGCACAATTGCACAGTAGATCATGCATGCAAAGCTATGACACATTGTTGTTGGTTAAAAAAATTATTTTTTCATAGTGGTGCATCACACATATGTATCAGTGTGCATGTATATCATTTACACAGTATGAGAAAATGTTCATGTTATTGAGCACACTGATATATAGCTATATTTTTAAATATTATTTATGTGATGCGTTGGGTAAATATGATGGCACCAACGCGATTAGAACATAGAAAGAACACAACATTTGTGATGGCGATTAAGAGGCATTTGTTTGAGGTTCAAATAGACTTGGTGATGCATTTTTGTTTACTATTTAGATTATGTAAAATAAATATCTATTTTTCTATATTTGTAACTAAATTAATTAAAGTAGACATGTCTTTTTCATTTTAAACATGATTTTGAGAGGTATACATTTGGAAACCACCATAACATCCTCTTTAGGCACATACCCCGTCCAAATTTTGAGCAAGTATATCCTTAGAATACTATTCTTATATTGGATTCCCAATCCTCAAACAATATCGGTCCTCCTCAAGACTACTCTTATCTTGGACACCTTATACTATCCTCAAAGAGTATTTTTCCTCGATACTACTTGTATCTTGGATTCGAAATCCTTAAGGAATACCAGCCTGAAATGATTATCCAATCCTTCATTATCCCTACCAGTACCTTCACTAAACTTATGATTATTAGTTTTGGCATAATGTATGACACATGGATAATATGATGACCACCATAACTTCTCTTGAGAAGTGAGGATATTCTTACCACCTCTCAACCAGGGAGACATAACCATCAGCTTCATCTAGTTACAATCATCAAATACTTATTCTTTTGTTCAAATATTAGTAGTGGCATATAGGGCTTCTTGTTTCCTAATCACACTAGATCGTATTGAACTTCAACCTTCCTATATCTTGAAAATATTCATGCAACTTTGTCATCAAATTGTTCATATATCATCTTCAAGGAGCCAAACTTCCTCACAACTAATAGCACATGCCTTCTTCCTTACATAATATAATTCTACCCTCATGCTCTTCCAAGTCATCATCAATATTGTAACTCAATCCATGTGCTCCAAAAATAATTATTAGCACATATCATCAAACAAGTTATCTCAACTTCTATATTTATATCATCTTCACATACATTTCTAATATGTCCTTTTAGCAAGCTAAACCATATCCCATCATTATCAGTGTTGCCAAATAACAATAAATTATACTAAAGGGGTGGGATTCTTCATGTTAATTTCTTGTTTCTTGCTCCTTCTGAGGTAAAAATTCCTTTGAATGGTCTATCGCCATATTGTAATAGATTTTTTCTTCATTCCCTTCATCTCTCAATCATTAATAAATTTGTTCCTAGAATTAACTAGCCAACTACTAGTACAACAACATAATAACTATTCAAATACTTTCCAAAGGGTTTGTCATATTCTATTTTAATCATAATTTTTTTTGGATTTCTACCAATTTTCAATTAATATCATATCCATCAGGGTCTTGACAAATTCCTCTTTCCATCTAAGGTAAGTGTTCTTCATTCCCTCTAATCTACTTCTTTGACACAAGCTTCAAATTTCTCCCTTCTTATTCATCTTAATGTGTTTCCACATTCTTCCATTTATTCCTTCTACTATTAAAAGTTTAGATAAATCATGTCTTTTCCTACAACATTTATTAGAAGGCCATGAATGAATAAAAAGGACAACACACAAAGATAATAAACAAGAAGATATAAATTACTTATCTTTTGGGAAGTATTAGCTCCATCGTAATCTTGGACGTATTCATCAACCTTCACTACAACAAAAAATGTCAGTAGTGAGGGTCATGCCTATGATGGACCTTTAAGGTCCATCACCAATTAATCATATGATGACGGTCCTTAAAAAAGAATTGTTGTAAGTGCATATAGTGATGGTCCTTTTAGGCTTGTCACCAAAGTCATTTTCATTGACAGTTTTGGTGAGGGTTGTTAAAGGCCCATAACTAATTCTCTCTTTGGTGACACTTTTAGTGATGATATTTAATTGACTGTCAGCAATGATATTTCTTGTTAGTTTTGGTGACAGTTAGATTTGTTTTGTCATCATTAATCATTCCAATGAGTTTTTGTTGAAATTATGTGCATGTTATTATATTTTTTGTCAAAAGATAACGATTTAAGACAATTGTTGTGGAGTATTTTTCAATTATGTGTTTAATTCCATAGTGGTGACAGTTAGTCAATTTGTTAAGAAGTAATTAATGTGTATCATTTCCCTCGAGTAATGAGAATATAGTATTGATATGAGTCAATACATGATTCATCTTTATTAGGTTTATTATCTAACAAATTACTTTTAGATAATGTTCCACTAGTGCGTTTAGGAACTATATTATTTAATACATAATCAAGCTCTATAAATTCTATTAATGAGAGATACCTAGCACTCATAAATATTCTTGGCACACCTTAACATGATTTGGAACATACTAACATTCCTTGGCACCTCGCATATCTTGGAACATATTTATACTTAGAAAATATTTCAATGACTAGGACATCCAAGCACATGTTTCTAGCCCCTAGCATAACATAGAATTCACCTAGCATGTGTTAGCATGTCCTGTAGTCTTTGCTATGCCCTGGAAAACTTTGGTATGAATTAACATACATTAGCACTTGGAACACATTGGCACTTGGTATGTATTGGAACCTATTATTAGTGTGCCTAGCATTCCCATTTTAAAAAATATAAATTCATGACTTATTAACCCTCGTATGTGTTCATTTCCTTGAATTTTAGCTTGGTTCTCCCTTTTGTTTCCTTAAAACTCCTTGACACATATTGGCATACCCTAACACCCTCCACATCCTAGCATGCCTGAGGATATGACATGTACTGGAATGCCTTGGCACTAGTTGGAACATGTTAGCACACACTAGAACTCCCTAGCACACTCTAGCACTTCTTGAGAAGCCCTGATATTCCCTATCATGCCTTACTAGTGCTTAACATAACTTGTCACCCTCTCCTTGGCATGATAGCTAGCACTCATTGACACTCCATGGAACACCCTCATATTCATTCACTGCCATTAGTTCTGACCTAGTTCTCCCTTGTGTTTAGCTATTACTCCCTGACACTCCTCAATATGCACTAACACTCTCTAGAACACCTTAACACTCATCAACATGTGATGCCACTTCATAACATGTGTATCACTCCCTAACACACATTGGCACTTCATACGTGTTGGCTCTTGGCAAGTCTTAGCATGTCTAGCATTCATTGAGATGCCTTGGTATGCTTTGGCATGGTTTAATATTAAATTTATTTGATATCAATTATTGGAAAGTAGATGAGAAGTAACAAAGGAATATTTTCCATTTAGAATGCAATAACACTTGATACATGGCACCTATTGGCACCTAGTGTTGGTGTGCCTAGCATTTCCCTCTTGGAAAAGGTAAATTGATGACTTATTAACCCTATTTTGTGTTCATTTCCTTATAGTTTAAATTTTTTCTTGGTTTTGTTGCCTTGACAGTCCCTGGCATGTATTGTCACACCGTTGTGCATCTTGACATGCTTTATCACTTGACACATCTTAGCATATTTGAAATTCCTTCAAACTGTCTGGCACATGTTAGCATTCCCTAGTATGCGTTGGCACTCATGCCTGCATAACTAGCCTTACATATTTTCAAAAATTGGGAACCCAATGAAGTCCTTAGCTACTACATTTCATGTGACATTGGCATGCTTTAGCTGTGACAACTTGACCAATTGCACTTACTACAAGTAGATTGTCCCTTGTTGACATAATAACTACCTATAACTCATCTTAGGCCACTCATGTACAACCTAAACTTGTCGCACTTAAGAAATTACCAATAGAAGGATCAGATCTAGTCATGTCCATAAAATAACCAAGCATAATAGATTACACAGGAAATATTTCACATGTATGTCCAGTTCATATAAATATTAGAACATTAATTGAGAGTTTTCAAGAACCACAAGATGCATAAGACACACAAGATATAACGCGACACAAGTCAAGTGCCCCAAAACTTATGAATAATAATGTACAATATGGAATTTCCTAAAATAGTTTAAAACATGAGAATTTGGCCAAAGTGTGCCACATGTCATATAAAAATAATAGGTAAAGGAAAATAAGTGTTGTGCCTAGCACATAGTCTCCCTTTGTCTAAAACTACTTTGTTGAGCCCCATATAACAACCGTAGGATTTCCTTTTGCAATCCTATTATGAACTTCTTCTAACACACTTCATCCTTTGCACACTTGGATTCACTGGCACTCCCTGGCACACACTCTTATTTGTTCATTTCCATGCATTTTGACCTAGTTCTACCTTGTGGTGCCTTAGTACTACCTAATACTCCTCATCATGCATGGACATTGTCTGGCATGTGTTAGCACAACTTTTCATTCTTTGGCATGCCCTCACCCTCCCTCTTTATCATGCCCTCACAATTATCCTTACTTAATTTTCAAATTGGGAACCCAACTAAGTCCTTGCTTGACTACAAGAGCTTGACCAAGTTATGGTTACTACAGCTAGACTATGTTCTTGAATTTTGTAGCTTGGGACATAGTCCACAAGCCTAGTGAGATGGGTTTGTGAGTTTGGTCACAAAAGGATTTTTGGTAAAAGAACCCAAGCAAAGGGGTTTTGGACCCAAGATGGGGTTTAAAATCTAAAATAAAATTAAATAGGAAAATTACTATTTGCTAAGTTCTAAGTGGATAAAACCCGTAAGTTTTAGAGGGTTCTGTCACACGGAATTTGTCAAGGGTGCGGACACGACTGACCTTCCTAGAAGTCTAAGACATTCTAATGACAAACAAGACAAAATGGAGTGATCTTTCTCTAAATACACCTTTTACAACATGAAAACTACAAGTGTTTAGGCTTACCTTATTCCAAAACGCTGTTGTTGAAGTCCGTTCTTGACGATCCGGATGAGCTCCTCCTTCAAGTCAATTCCTGCAACCACAAACAATCAAACAATTACCAAGCACTTGCATTTCATATAATAAAACATATATTCAACATGCAGACCAAGGAACACATGAAATAACTCATTAACACAAGCTATTGAGAAAAATAAACCAGTTTGTATTAATAACGAAACAAAGAAACTCTTACAACCTGGCCTTGGTGTTGTGCAAGTTCCTCCCAGGGTCCATCAAGGGTTTTCCTCTACTTTGACAAAGCTCACCCTCTCCCAAGTAGAATCAAGTGAAGACAATCTCTCCTCACAAAGGCTCTAATGGAAGACCTAAATCCTGCAGCATTTACCCAAAGAAAATGTATAGCTCCAACCTCTTCTCCTTCTGGCTCAATGCCTTTATTTATAGTGCTGTAAAGAGGTTATTCAGGTCCACTATCAATGGGATCATCCCCCTCTTTGGGTGGGATAGCTCCCTTATTGATGGGATAAGTTCCCCCTTAATAGAGATACATGAACCAACTGGAGGCGCATCCATTTCATCAAACCGACCTCTAGAATGTTCTAGAAGTAACCACAAGTAACTTTTTCAAGATAAAACTCGCGCATTTTGCCTTTTACAGAGGGACGCACCTGTCCCTTAACATACAGAGCGTCCATGGACGCAGATTTTGTGAACATGGTCAGCGTCCCCGCAGGTAAGGCTAGAGAGAACCTGCGACCCCAGAGATAAACATAGTTTTTACAAGACTTTCTCTCTTCTTTGAGTTTGAGATGGATAACAGAGGCATGAGACTTGCCTAAGAGGGTAGCATGACTGTTGATTTGAGCCATACTAACTGTAAGTAGTCAAGGTGACATTTTTTAGTGTAACAGATTGCCCCCTAAAGTGCGAAGCCTGGAATAGAATAGGGTTTTGTAATTCTAGGAAGGGTGAAGCGCTTTATCATTTCAAGGATTGTCTTGTGGATGGCCTGGTTGGAACCTGCAATTTTCAACACAAAATACATGGATAAGATTATAGCATCACTGAGGTAGGCATTCCCATACTCAGATTCAAAACTTTAACTAATGGACTAACTATTCTGATACAGGAATGATCTTGCAGTACATCATTTTAATAGACTTTTGTAGACACAGTATGGACGCAGCCATCTGTTTATGATTAGTCTACATAGATAATGAATACAAAACTCCTCGCAGCCTGGATGGTAGAAACTAGATCCAGGGTCTTCACTTCTACTTCCCGAATTGGTACGATTCTAGCCATGTGATTAAATGATTCGATGTCGAACATGATAGAAACCACTTGATTACCAGTCAATGATGTAAACTGTTAACAAGCGTGAGAGAAACCACCAGTAATGTCAATGGTTCTCAAAGTACCAAGCACAACCCGTGAAATGTGAATAGATGT
This sequence comes from Pinus tabuliformis, assembly GCA_031772625.1. Classification (NCBI taxonomy): domain Eukaryota; kingdom Viridiplantae; phylum Streptophyta; class Pinopsida; order Pinales; family Pinaceae; genus Pinus; species Pinus tabuliformis. The sequence continues at coordinate 288,815,846 of CM062815.1, read as the reverse complement.
TTTGATGTCGAACACTTCACGGAATCCTTTGATCGAAAGTCAATGATGTAAACTGACGTCAAAGGCGAGAAACCTGCCATTGATGCATGCAGACTTCAAGGTACTGTCGATTCCTAAGTCATCTTTCTAGATAATGTGTCGATGTCGATAGAAAGCGACCCGTTGCAGGCAAGCCCGCAACACGAAATCATTGTTCAAGTTGAAGAAATGTTGCTGTAAGGACTGACTCAGGGATGGTCAAATGGATGACAAGTATTTTGCAGATGAAAGTTTTGCTTGCAGACCTCTTGAACACATAACGACACAACAGATGGCTTGGTGACGAATAACTCAAAGTTAATCCCCGAAACCCGGTTAAAGACTTTCAAAGTGATTTGGTCAACTGTGAGGTAAAAGATTTCCCAACCCAGGTGAATGAAAAGTGTCGTGTTCAAGAGTGGTAATAAAGTTTCTTCTGAGACAAAAGGTGACAAACAGGTTCATTCTTCTCTCTTTTCCCCCACCATTTCTGGCAAGTACCTCTTTATTTTTAACAAGCTTGAGGAGGATAACATATGCTTGATTATAAGCTCATCCTTCGGACGAGTCCAACCTAGTTTAAATTCGAACCCTAGGAAGGAGTGGTTCGTTCCTGTTTGTAATTGAACAGGTCCTCTACTGTAAAAGTTTAACGAGCCCAGTATAGGAGAAACTCGGCGTTTTTCAATTTTAGAGAGTCTGAAAAAACTAAAGGAGACTCCACGTTGAACTTTTTCGTATATTTGTGTCCCTCAAGCCCGAAAAAGTATAAAATAATACCTGGGGGAACCGCTTGATCTTGCGACCAAGGAGTACTTTCATAATAGTGTCGTTGACCTGAAAAGTAAAAAGCGATCAAGGACACGTCGTTTTATTTCCTTATCGAGTTCGAAACGACAAAAACCCGGCAATCTTTTCCTGATTTTGCGGTCAGAAAAGAGCTAAAAGGGGACCGTCTTTTAATTCCGTTTTAACGAGTGAAAAAGAAACACTCGGCGATCTTTTCATGTTTTAGGAGTCAGAAAAGGGCTTAAAAGATGACTCTGATATTTTTGTTTGTGAAAAATTACAATTTCCCTCGAAATCCCTTTGTCCTGCACAAAAGCAACACATTACTCATACCTGTTTAAAATAGGCAAAAATACATTCAAAAACATCTTTTCATGGTAAAAAATGAACTAATTCATCCAAAAAACCTATAAAAAGACCTTTTACCATGTCATTTTTACCGTTTCACTGTTGAGGTTGAAAAAGGAGCTTTTGACAAGAAACTTCCCGTGGTCGCTGCGGAAAATCTGACCGTCGGAATCGAACGCCGTCTCATCCAGGTATTTTACACATCCTACTCTGCATTTCTATCCGTTTAGAATTAATTTTTAGGTCTTAGTTTCATTTTTTGGGAGGGTTTTGGTTTTGGAATGCGCCTCTCGGCGGACGCAGGTGCCCTTCGGGTGACCTGCGTCCCCCGACTTTTTCTCATACGGGAAAACGGTCGGAAGACGCAGCCCGCCTTCAGGCCAGATGCGTCCGGGCGCCCTGTGCTACAAAGCCGGGGTGCGTCCTCCGAGAAACGCGCATTTCAAAACCCCAACTCTCTCAAAAAACCACCAAAAATTCCCAAATCAATTTCTAATTGCTATTTTTGATATGCAGGGCATTAATCATGTTAGACTGGAGAGAAAGAGAGCATGTAGAGGAAGATGAAGCTGCAATAAATCATCAACCTTCCCTGGATGCCCTAAGAGCATGCGGATTATACAAATATTGGACCATACCGGGCATGAGGGGCCAGGTAAGATTCTTGGAATGGCTGGTTGAGCGATGGAACGTACAAGAACAATGCTTTTACATAGGAGGGCACCAGCTCGAGATAGAGCCCTCGGATGTATACTTTCTCACTGGCTTGCCAAACAGAGGTGAGCAACTCAGTCTTGCGGGGACTAGGCCGGGTGGCCAATCCCTTGATAGTCTCCGCGAGGATTGGTGCACACGTGGGGCTCACCATTCAAAAGGCATAGAGATAAAACACATCACTCTACCGGAACTCAAAGTCATAGCGTTCACGGTTACCAGAATTTGCGGCGCGGCCGCTTTACACATTGCTTCCGGATCCCAAATGCGGATGGCAATTGACTGTTACCAAGGCACCATTTTCAACTGGTGTGAAGCTGTGTCGGCTCATATGAAGAGCCAACTGACCAAGGCAAAGAACGGACGACTAAAGACTTTTGGATATGGGCCTATAGTCGTGAGCTTTGCCTTGGAGAGAATTCCAATGCTGATCCCTCAGCAACTCACTGTTGATATCTTGGGTCCCCAGCAGCCAAAGCTGATACGATGGGTTGCGGTGATGGCCCGGCATCCTGACGAGGGCGCGACAGTAGTTCGATTCTCAGATAGTTATTTTGACTGGTTAGAGGGCCAGCTTTTTGTGATACAGGACTTTCCGTATGCCGGAATGGATTTCAGAGGTGATCCGGACATGGTTCTTCCACAGGGAGAACAATGGGACGACAGAGGTACTTTTTATTTTCACAAGTTTTCTAGTTATGTATTTTTTTGTATTTTTTATATATATCGTCTCAAAATTAATAGTAAATCTTTCAAAATGCAGATGTTGGTCCACAGCGTCCAGCCAACCTCCGGCCTTATGATAGACTACATCCAGCTGCACCGGTACCGGCCCCACAGGATGCGACAGCAGAAGTACTAGCTGAGTTGGAGCATGATCTAGAGCGTCTCACGGCAGATATACCTGAGACTACTATGGACGACATTCCTATCAGGCTTCAGCGCTTCGTAGTCGCGGTCCCTGGACCGTTTAGGAGATTTTTGCGTAAGGTAGCCCGCGCAGTGGTGTCGTACAGAGAGCACCACCAGTGATTGACTAGTCACTTTTGTAGTCACATGTGACATTTTTGACTTTTTGTACTATCATTTTGCCGATCATAAGGTGTTTTCAACCTATGATCGAAGACGATGTATATATTTTTTGACACACTTCTATCTATATATATCACTATTACCGGCTTATCTTGTTTAACATATGTGATGAAATGTTTTTAAATTTACTTGCATGATTATCGTAAATGTCTGTCCAACATTCGAGAAGCAATTGCATCTGCTAATGTATTCAAAGACCTTGGAATATGTTGATATTCAATGTAATCAAATTCACGTTCCAAGAGACGCACTCTCAAAAACAACCTTAATAACACAGGATTTCTAATGGCATAAACTCTATTAAGCTGTAATACAACAAGTTCAGAATCTAACCTCACTATCAAACGTCGAATTCCAAATGAAATAGATTCGGATAATAATTCAACCACTGCACTGTATTCTGCAATGTTATTCGTTGTTTGACCGAGGCTTACCCCATGCATAGAAACTAACTCGTCAGAGGGCGAATAGATAACCCAAGCTGCGGAAGAGATATTCCGTGTATTACGACAAGCACCATCAGCAAATCCAATGTATGTTTGGAGAGGCGTCGACATCTACAATATCAAGAGTAAAACCAAGATAAGCCAGAATAATGACGAAAAACCACACTCGCTAAGCTAAGCACACTGACTAAACTAACACACTTGCTAGCTAGAAAGGAAATCTAACCTATCTAAAAATTTCTCCATACCCATCATTTTAAGCATAATACCTCTTTAGGTAAAGTCCATTTCTGGGTTTACCCAAAGAGTCCCCATCAAAATCAACTAACTCATAAGCCCCTTTTGCTAGCTTTCGCTTTACAATGTAGGGCCCATGCCACATGGGAACGAATTTTCCGGCACCTAGCTTATCGTTAGCTTGATCATATAATAGTACTAGGTCTCCTTCCGAAAAACTTCGAGGGGTTACATTTTTATCGTACTGAGCTTTCATTCGTTTCGCGTGAGTCTCGATAGCTAAAGTAGCGTCACGTCGAGTCTCATCTAATTTAGCCAAGTATAATAACCGTTTCTCCTCTTCGGAAGTAGCTGGAAGTAATTCGACAGCCATTTGAAGTGATGGGATTTCGCATTCAATAGGTAACACAGCTTCTAAGCCATAAACTAGCTGGAAAGGGGTGAAACCTGTTGAATTTTTCACTGAAGTTCGATATGCCCATAGCGCCGAAAATAACATGTTATGCCAATTCGTTCGATGGATACCAATGATCCGTCGAATCATGATGACTAGAACTTTGTTGATTGACTCAACCAAACCGTTGGCTTGCGGATAATAAGGAGTAGAGCTATCGTGGCGCAAACCAAGCTGGCTTGTAAGCTCAGTCATCATGACGTTTCGAAAATGGCTCCCATGGTCAGTAATGATTGCTTGTGGGACACCAAACCTAGTTATGATATGATTGAATACGAAAACTGCAGCTGTCTTGCCGCTTGCGTCGAATGTAGGCATCGCCTCGGCCCATTTTGTAAAATAATCAACCGCGAGGATGATATACGCATGCCCCCCGGCCGAGTGAGGGTTACAAGTAATAAAGTCAATGCCCCATTTGGCGAATGGACCAGCGGCAATTATAGGGTGGAGAGGAGCAGGTGGAGCGCGCATCTTTCGATCAAACACTTGACAGTTGTGGCATGTTCTGACAGCAAGGATACAATCTTTAAACATAGACGGCCAGAAATAGCCAGCGCGCAACACCTTCTGAGCTGTGGCATACCCAGACATATGACCGCCACATGCTCCAGAGTGACAATCATTCAAAACTCTCTCAGCCTCTTCGTGAGTTAAACAACGTCGAAAAACTAAGTCTGCCCCCCGGCGATAAAGTGTATCTCCAATAATTCTGTATTGCTGGGATCGAAACCGAATTTTTCGACGGTCTTCCTTGGAAGCTTCAGGCCGAAAGGTTTGGGTTTGGAGATAGATGATTATATCCCCATACCACGGATCTAAAGTGCTAATAAGAAACAAAGATTCGTCCGCAATGGACTCCTCTGCCACAGTCTCTGTGTCAGCACTCGGGAAATCACACATCAATTCCGCAAAAACTAAAGATTTCTTAGACTTGGACTTCTCGAACTCCAAGTCGAACTCTTGCAGGATAACAATCCATTTAGAGTACTTGCCCCCTAGCAGTTGTTTTGTCAAAATATAAATCATAGGGTTGCAATCCGAAATAACTGTAGTCTTGCGGAGAAGAATGTAGTGACGAAAACGCTGGACAGCTTGAACGGCTGCCAGGGCCAATTTCTCCACATGCGAATATTTTAACTCAGTGGGATTTAAGGTTCTACTAAGATAATATATCACATGCTCTGCTTTGAATTCATCTTCTTGAACTAACACCATTCCAATGGTGGAATGCGAAGCTGCGAGGTATAAGAAGTAGTCCTGGTTGTAGTTGGGAGGATGCAATAACGGTGCATGGGTCAACGCGTGTTTCAGTGCATCAAAAGATTGTTGGGCAATCTCGTCCCAAAAGAATTGTGCGTTCTGTTTCAACAACCGTGTAAAACCTTTAGTGACCTCGGCGTAGTTTGGGATGAATCGGCGTAAAAAGTTCGCTTTCCCTTGCAAACTTTGGAGTTGGCGCAAACTCGAAGGAGGAGGCAATTTGATGATAGCCTCGACTTTCGAGGGATCGACGCGAATGCCGGCTTTTGAAACAACAAATCCCAGCAATCGACCTGTTTCTATACAGAAAACACACTTGTGGGGATTCAACCGAATCCGATAATGCCTACACCTCATAAAGATTGCTCGTAGGTGGACAAGGTGATCAGCTCGATGTAAAGAATGAGCAGGCAAATCATCGAGATAGGGTTGCACAATGTGCTTGATGTCATGAAATGCATAAGACATTGCCCGTTGAAAAGTGGCCCCGGCATTCTTAAGTCCAAAAGGTAATTTGCAATAAGCAAATGTCCCCCATGGACAAATGAATGCCGTTTTTGGTTGATCGGCAGGTAGAATATTGATTTGATTATAGCCTGAGAAACCATCCATGAAGGAAAACATCTCACTTCCGGCACAATCATCAATAATTTGATCGATATAAGGCGTAGGATAGTTGTCTTTTGGACAAGCTCGATTGATATCCCTATAGTCGATACAGATTCTTATTGTTCCTTGTTTTTTATTGACGGGAACAATATTCGATACCCAATCCGTTAACGGGATCGGATAAATGAAACCTGCTTTCAACAGCTTTTCGACTTCTGCTTTAATCGCAGCCGCTTTTCGAGGGTGAATCTGACGCAACCGTTGCCGAATGGGTTTAGCATCCGGGTAGGTTTTGATTTCATGAACAACAATGGCAGGATCAATTCCCGGCATTTCCTCGTAAGACCAGGCAAACACGTCGCGGAATTCTTGGAATAGGGCCTTGTAAGTTTGGATTTCTTCTTCAGTACATGCGGCACCTATATGAATGTTCTCCTCGATTCCGGGCTTCACTGAAATATCAATGGGAATAGTACGAGAAATATTCCCTAAATTCAGCTCTGAATCAGAATGTTTCGTTGGATCCTGAGCGTCTTTGACATATTCAGCGGTAAAGATAGATGAAAAATCATTTTCAAATGCATCATCCTTAGGTAAAAACGAAGATCTGTGATGGAGATCTTCCCATGGTAGATCATCTACACTTAGGATTTCGCGAAGTTGTTCGTCAGATGACACTTCTTCGGGAAACGTTATCCGTTCTAAGGGTGAGGTGAAAAGTGACTCTTCACTGACCACATTCATTTGGTCGGTTCGGTTGAATGAAATCGGTAAAAGACATAAGAGCTTCATAAGCAATCTCATACGGACTCAACGGCATAACATCACCGAGTGAGTCTAGCTCAGAGTCAGAGGGAACATACCAAGGATCATCATAAATAATGTTTTCTGACGTGATCATATGAATTGTTGCAAACGAAGGGTCTGCATTGAGTGGAGGGAGAGGAAAAGTTCCCAGTAAACCGGAATCCTTAACTAAACCTACACCAATGTCCCTATAAGGGATTGTCGTTTTACCAACATGCTGGATAGTTTCTGAAGAGGTTGGGTCGGATGAAAAGTATGTCAGCTGATCAATAGTCACGATCTTACCGTTATGTGGAAACTTAATGACTCTGAAGACCGATGAAACGACCGCTGTCATAGCATATGACCAACTTCGACCCAAAAGAAGGTTGTAGTCTAGAGGGGCATCAACCACTTCCACATCCAGACTAACGGTTTTACCTTCGACCCCTATAGGCAATTCTTGTAGAATACCAAACGGACGGAACCCACGGCCATCAAAGGCCTTAAGGATGGTGGGGGATTGGTTCAACGAAGGAGAACCAAGCGATCTCCAACATTGAATCGACATAATACACGTAGAAGCTCCCTCATCAATCACAGTCCGATGAATAGGCCTGTTTTTGACTATCACTGGAATTTGGAAAGCCATTTGATGGGGGAGACGCGGTGTACTACTTTCTAGATCAAAGATCATTAGGTTCGGGTCCTGAACATCGACAGCTCCAATAGCCGACAAAAGCAATTTTCGTTGCGCTGGACATGATTGCAGCACTTCGAGTGCCGACATTGCTGAAGGTGAAACAGCTAAGTCTTCAACAATGTTGTAATTCTGGGCTGCTCTCGCATGTGGATTGAAAGCAGACCTTCGAAGTACACCCTTGGCGGGCGGCTTAATCACTAAGTCTGGGTTAGGTTTTTCGATCTGTAGTGGATCGGAACCAGGAGCTGAGGTTGATGGGTTAGAGTGAGAAGATTCTGCTTCCTTACCATCAACAGGAGCCTTACTACCATAATCTTGCGATCGAGTCGCAATCCTGACATGAGACATCATCAAAATGGGTTCTTCACTGGCATTCGAAGAAGAACCTATCATCTTATTCTCCTGCTCTGGAAATGGATTTTTTAACACAGCAGGAGTGGGAGAACCTTTGACTATTTTCACTACCTCGGCCCGATGAGGGCAGTCTCTCGTAAAATGATCTTCTTCACAAATAAGACAAGGATATCGAGGTTTGCGTTTTTCGTCATTGGTTTCCGACTTTTCCGTTTTCTCCTTTGGAGCCTTGTCTGCTTTAGCCTTCTTCTTTCCTTTCTTCTTTCCACCGTTTTTTGATTTGGCCGTAGATGACTCTACAGCGTGAATGTCGGCGGTAAGTTCAGGAGGAGAAGACTCTCCTGTCGGAGAATCAGGCAAAGTGATAATTGGAGTATTGGAGGCCTTGGAAGACTTCTTCTTACTCTTCGTAGTCACGATACCAATCATACCATCAGCGGCATGAGATCCCGAAGGAGCAGCAGCGATTTGGTTTGACTTTGGAAGATCCGGAATTTTCTCGTGTAACGTACCCGACTGAGTGTAAACTAAGTCAAGGTATTGTGCCTGAGCAATGACTTGCTCCTCAGTAACTACTCCGGCCTTAGCTACATCTTCAGTAATTCTTGGTAATAATGATTTGACAAACCATTCAGCTAAGATTTGGTCCGGGATAAAAACTTTCACTAATCTTCTTCGACGTCTCCACTCATGGATGTGATCAGAAATGTACGTGGATGTCGATTGTTTTAGCGAAGTTAATAATTCTGTACCATTATCGTATCTGACTGGTAACTGAAAATGAGTTAAGAACGAGGTAGCTAACTGGCTAAAGTTGTAAAAAGAGGCCCGTGGTAACTCAATGTACCACTTGGCTGCGAGACCAATGAGTGTACGCTGGAAAAGACGTAAGCGGATGGAATCATCTGAGATGGAATTTGATGCACACCAGAGGTGGTAAGTCATCACGTGATTAGACGGATCCTCTCCAGACTTACCTTCGAACTTGGGTATATCGCTGGGCAACTTATTTGGCATTGGCGGCCAGAACTGAAGATATTGAATTGGATCGTTCGTTAGGCGCGTCAAGTCGGGTAAATCTAAAGTCGCAATAAACGGTAACTGCCGGTTAGGATCTCTAAAACTCTGAGTCACAATACCAGCCCCAGGAGGAGGATATCCAGGATAACTAGGAACAGGAGTCGCATTTGGGATATTATATCCTCCTGGAAAACCAGGATTAACCGGACCGTACTGGGGTTGCTGAGGTGGTTGATAAGTGTACCCAGGATACGGTTGATACTGGTAAACCGGTTGTTGGGCAGCTTGCCCAGGTTGATACTGTCCCTGGTACGGAGGTTGAACAAATTGAGGTTGAGTAGTAACAACCGTACTTGTACCAGGTTGGCCTGCAGGCATCTGGACTGTGGTTTGAACCGTGGGTCCAGACAACGGTACAGATGTCTGAGGAGTGGTTACAGGGACAGTAGAAACCGGAGCTGCCGATACTCCAGAAGTAAGCATGGTAGATGAAGCGGTAGTTGCTGCAGCCGTGTGAGGTGGAGTACCAGGTGCAATTGGCGGCTGAGTAACTACGGAAGTTACAGGGGTCTGAACACTTGACTGGACAGGTTGCGGTTGCTGGGGTGGACCAGGAACTGCAGGTTGTCCTGCTTGAGGTACCGACTGTATACTTGGTTGCGACATCTGTTGACCCTGTGACGGATCCCATGTTAACATTCCAGGGTATTGACTCGTAACAGGTTGAGGATACTGAGATCCATAGCCGTATTGAGGATAGGGTTGATAACTGTAAGGTGCAGTCCCATATGATTGCCCTTGAGGTGGTTGATAACCTTGACCAGGGTATTGACCCGTAGGTTGATAACCTTGAGGTAAATACGAATACTGGGGTTGACCTTGACCTTGAGGTTGGTATCCTTGAGGTTGATACCCTTGGGGTTGATACCCTTGGGGTTGCCATCCTTGAGGTTGCCATCCTTGAGGTTGATATTGATACTGAGGTTGACTTTGGGGTACATATTGAGGCTGGGGTTGATACCCTTGGGGTTGATACCCTTGAGGTTGCCCCCCAGTCACGAATGAAGTACCTTGAGGTTGCCCCCCAGGCATTAACGAAGGTTGCCCCCCAGGCGGTAATTGGCCACCTTGAGGTTGGTTAATGGGAGTTGAACCTGACATCATATAAACGTCACCTATACTCAATGGTACATTACCACTGTTTCCAACTAATAACCCATGATCAATGGGTTGAGGAGATGCTCCCGCAAAGGTACCAGAAAGTGATTGATACCCAGTAGGAACAGAAGGACCGCCATGTAAAAATGATTCAGGACTTTGTGAAAACACAGATGACTGACCAGACATATTTACAGGAGAATGAATTCCTCTAGGTGGAACCGGAGTACGAGGTGTAGAAAAACCTACTGAGTTGTCTAAAAAATTGGTTAATGCAAGGTACCAAGATTCACTTCTAGGAGGACTGTAAAAGATGGATTCACGCTCCCTTAGATCAAGGGTAATTAGATCTTCAGAATCAGAAACGCCTATTTCTTCCTCTGGAACAAGTTCTTCTATAGCAATTAATCCAACAGGAAGATTTTCGGTGATAATTCTTTCTATTCTTGGTGAATCAGGAACACTAGGAGTTGGAGTAACAGGTTCGGAAATTTCAGGTTCTTCGCCTGTTTCACTGGCAGATGAAAAACTACCAGCAAGCTCGGAAACTGTAACAGCTTCGGGATTGTAACCTGTTTCTAAACTTTGGTAATCTGGATGGACTACCAAGGAAAATTCTCCTTCTTCAGGTGATCCTACTCTACTGCCACTAGGAGGAGTTACAAGGACCTTTAACCCTTCTAAATGACCCGGAATGTCTTCAGGAGATTCACCCCGCGATTTACGGAGTTTTCTTAACAAATCTATTCCGGTAACAATCTCAGGAGACTTGCCCCGAAGTCTACGGGACTGTCTCGGTAATTCCGCCACAATTAAAGATTTTAACTACAACACACGAAAACAAAGTAAAAAATTTCAAATCAAACCACCTAAAGTCTTCTAAAGAACCAAACAAATTTGAAGCACACGCCTAAATAATCTAGAGCGTCAAACCACACACAAACAGTAGTCTTCCGGACCAAAAGCGCTAGTTGGTGATTAGGCCCAACCTCGCAGGATTCAGTACAGAAATGGTGGGTGGAACAGTTACCCCGGCAACCTGCTTAATGAATAGACTGGACCAAGTTCCTCCACTTTAACCGTCTCGAAGTGAAGCGAACCCCCCAGAAAATCCAAGTGAGTATAACCGACGTCTGCTCCAGGTACAGTGGGACCTTCCCTCCACCGTCACCTTGGGTAGAATCCTAGATATTATGGCCACTAAGGTTACCAATCACAACAATTACACCTGGGGGAACAGTCTAAACTCCGACAGCACGCAAGGGCAGAGTAGCAAGCTCCAATCCCCTTACCGGCTCCTTGACAACAATCCAAGGTTTACCGATAAGTGACCCCTGGCTCCTCGACAATGGTTAATCCGAGGTTTACCGTTTGTAATACGTACTGCCTGGCGTCGTTCCCAACGAGGGAGGAATGATCCCCTCACTGGTTCGGACACGAGCTCGTGCTTCTCCTTTAAGAGGAGCTTTCCCAGAATGTAACTGAAACAATTGGATTTGTTCTACTCAAGATAGACTATCTGTTTGGTTTTGTAGTCTTGGAGAGTTAAGTACTCACCTACTCCAAGACCCTAGCCTAAGCTATGTTGGTGCTTCAGAGCCCTAGAAAAATAAAGATTACTAGATTGATTTTAATTTAAGCGTTACTTTTAAGGTTGTTTCTTAAGTCAAAAGGTGATGGAAGTGAAACCAGTGGTGTGTTGACTCGACTCGAAACCACTACAAAATGCACCTAGAATGATTTATCCACTACTTTACTTTTTCGATGAATTGCTTAACTAAAAAGTTGAGAGAATGCAATCTTTATAAAAGCAACTTCTTAATTGAAGACAATCAAAGAAACAATTCGTTTGTCTTTTCCAAGCATAAAAACATAACCTCTCTTTACATGCACGAAAAAACTCTTTTCTTCTTTCGAAAACAAAAAGCTACTTGAAACAAGACTTTTTAAGAAGATGTTTTTGTATTTTTCTTTTAATAAAGCAAATAAATCTAATATAACCAAAAATCAATCTTAACAACTCTTAAAATCTATGAAAATGCACTCATAAGCAAACTAAGGGCAAATTTACTCTAAGCAATCTTAACGAGGCCAAAACTAACAATGATTATTTCTAAGGTGTTTTACTTGATCACAATCAAATCAAGGACTAGCTTATTGCAGAACCAAAAACTAGTCAAAACAAAATTCTAATCTTTTTGTTCTTTTTGTAAAATGGAAATCAATACTTTATAAACAAGCAAATCGAAATTTGACCCAAAACAACTCAAATGGCAAGTTGCTCACAAAAGGAGACTTTACGACAGGCCCGACTTCTAAGAAGGTTGACTAACCAGAGAGATCTAAGGCTGGACAACTTTCTACTATCAAAGTCACTACAAAGCCTTTCCAAAAATCAAACCCTAGGTCTAAACTTCGTTGAAAACCACTAAAACACTCAAAGCTCACAAAACTAGTTCAGGTGAAAATTCTTGACAGGGTACTAAAGGATCTGGGCAGAAAACACTAAGGAAAAACAAAATCTAAAAGCAATTTAAAGCAAAAATGGAATTTTCTTAAGTTTTACAGGAAGACGCAGGCAACCCGTTGTCACAGGTGCGGCCCCGCTCTGTGCAGACGGCAACAGCGCGTCCAAAGACGCACTGTGCAGTACTCAGAGAGTGCGTCCTTCTGGAAAAATGAAGAAAAACCAAATCTAACTAAATCTAAAGCTAAGCCACCCAAATACTAATTCTCACAGTCAAAAACCAGAAAATAAAAATGATTTTCTCAAAGCAAAGTTCATATAAAGGAAAAGACTCTCTCATTAATGGATTCCCCAGTGGAGTCGCCAATTTGTGACACGGAATTTGTCAAGGGTGCGGAGTGATCTTTCTCTAAATACACCTTTTACAACATGAAAACTACAAGTGTTTAGGCTTACCTTATTCCAAAACGCTGTTGTTGAAGTCCGTTCTTGACGATCCGGATGAGCTCCTCCTTCAAGTCAATTCCTGCAACCACAAACAATCAAACAATTACCAAGCACTTGCATTTCATATAATAAAACATATATTCAACATGCAGACCAAGGAACACATGAAATAACTCATTAACACAAGCTATTGAGAAAAATAAACCAGTTTGTATTAATAACGAAACAAAGAAACTCTTACAACCTGGCCTTGGTGTTGTGCAAGTTCCTCCCAGGGTCCATCAAGGGTTTTCCTCTACTTTGACAAAGCTCACCCTCTCCCAAGTAGAATCAAGTGAAGACAATCTCTCCTCACAAAGGCTCTAATGGAAGACCTAAATCCTGCAGCATTTACCCAAAGAAAATGTATAGCTCCAACCTCTTCTCCTTCTGGCTCAATGCCTTTATTTATAGTGCTGTAAAGAGGTTATTCAGGTCCACTATCAATGGGATCATCCCCCTCTTTGGGTGGGATAGCTCCCTTATTGATGGGATAAGTTCCCCCTTAATAGAGATACATGAACCAACTGGAGGCGCATCCATTTCATCAAACCGACCTCTAGAATGTTCTAGAAGTAACCACAAGTAACTTTTTCAAGATAAAACTCGCGCATTTTGCCTTTTACAGAGGGACGCACCTGTCCCTTAACATACAGAGCGTCCATGGACGCAGATTTTGTGAACATGGTCAGCGTCCCCGCAGGTAAGGCTAGAGAGAACCTGCGACCCCAGAGATAAACATAGTTTTTACAAGACTTTCTCTCTTCTTTGAGTTTGAGATGGATAACAGAGGCATGAGACTTGCCTAAGAGGGTAGCATGACTGTTGATTTGAGCCATACTAACTGTAAGTAGTCAAGGTGACATTTTTTAGTGTAACAGGTTCCTAAGAGGCCTAGCTAGGAAAATATATTTAAGAAGGCCTTAGTATGAAGAAAATAGCATCAAGTGAGAATGACATCATTTGAGCAAGGAGGCAAGGAGAGATGAAATCCTAAATTATGTCAAGCTAGAGGGATAAGTAAGGGTTTCTAAAGCGAGGCCATGATCATCCACCGACAGTAATATTATCATGTGAGGGTTTATAATAACATCATATACCTTAATGGTTCGATATAGGAAGAAGGATAGCATAAAAATGTTGGTTCTCTTTTAGGAGATCGAACTCAAGAGAGGTGGCTCATGAGAATTTGGGCATATGATTTTAGTCGTGTTTCTATGTGAAGGCCACATCAAATTAAGAAATAGTAGAGAGGGTTGAAACCCTGTCTTGTGGTAGTTAGTAGGCTGCAATTTATGTGATAAAGAACAACACAAATGAGGAGGGCCTGCATTGGAATTTAGAGCTAGAATAGAAGTAGCCACAGGTGTAATATTGAGTGAGGTAATCATAATTTTATGGTCGTAGAGATCTAAAGTTCAAGCCAAGATTCAGTCAAAGAAATTCCCAGAATCTATGGATCCCTATGAGCTAGGTTGAGTCTCTTATGGAGGGAAGAATTATTGTTCTTTTTATGGGTGGATAAGGTTTGTTCTAAATGAATTAGAAAAAAATTATAATGCCCTAGTTAGGGTGGTTTCCTAGCATTTTCAGTCCATAAGGTATACTATTAAGACTACGACAAATCAGTGTACAAGAAGAGGGGTCATGATCCTTAGAGCGAGGTTTATCTCTACAATATAGACCATAGATCTGGAAGATTGTTTATAGAAGTATGTGTGGATATAGCATACCCAAAGCATGCTGGAACGTGAGTAGAAGATTGAGTAGGACAAATATTCCATATGAGCAATGGATTTGCATGAAGAGGAGTTGATTTTTGTGGACTATCCATAGATTTTTTGACAGAGATCTAAAGCAACCTATAAAAAGTTAGTTAATGGTCTATTAGTGGATGATTTGTTACCCTAGTTCAGTTATATACAAATTGTTAGAAGGATTATAAGAGGAGTAGTTCAAATTTTTTCATAGATTGGACAAGGAAGAAGTTTATACACAATAATATTAATTTTGAGAGGACTGAAATCACTATTATGTAGCATATTTTGAGATCCCCATAAGATGACAGTGTTGCTGGCCCTAGATTAGTAAAATAATTGATTGGGTTTGGAAAAGTTGATGGCTTTCCAAGTAGAGTTGAAGGGTTGTTAGGTGACTGCTCTAAGTCCTGTACTTGTGAAATTTAACAAGACTGGTAGAAGGATAGGTGTATTGGGCCTAAGTATGTGCATATTTTGAAGGACTAAATCAGTATTCAAGTGGGCTAACAAACTAGACCTAGTTCATTGCATTATAGAGGATTGAGTCAGTGAGAAGATGGGACTCCTCCATAGCCATATAATTTTCATCTTGGAGTAGTAGTATGGAACAAGTTTTAAGACCTAAGAGTTGTGAACAACAGATCAAAGACCCTTAGTGTTGCAGACCTTGAAGGAAAAAGGATGTATCTAGAGGGAAAATTTTGTTGAGCATATAGTTTAGTAACATAAAGGAGTTGAGTTCATTGATAGATGAACATTAAGGGGTTGCAGAATGGGAGGCAAGA
Source organism: Pinus tabuliformis (assembly GCA_031772625.1). Lineage (NCBI taxonomy): Eukaryota > Viridiplantae > Streptophyta > Pinopsida > Pinales > Pinaceae > Pinus > Pinus tabuliformis. The sequence goes on along the minus strand of CM062815.1, from coordinate 288,800,360 downwards.
TGACCTACCAGATGCGTTCAAGACATGTGGACTAAAAGGGCCGTGTCTAGCCACCATCAACAAGTAGGTCAAGTTTTGTCTTATTCAAAGTAGATTGGTTATCAAAGGACAAACACCAAGACCTAGTTGTATTCCTTGTATGAGTGGGATTATAATGGGGCATGATCCCTTGCACATGATTTGTAGCCTATTTTATTATGGTTTGTAATATAATGAAGAAGGGTTTGAAAAGTTTAAAATTGTCATGTGCACTAGTTAATTCTCTATGTGTGTAGATTTTTTTTCTGCAAAGTAGATGTATTATGGCACTTGAGTGTGTTCACATCAAATATTCTAAGACCAAGCCCAAATTCACATGGGTCATGGAAATTCAACATATTCCTTGTTCACCTAAGAACTACCTGTAACTCATATTTGGCTACTCATATGCATTCTCTACTCATCCCACTTAACAATTTACGAAGACAAGGATCACTGCATCCAACCATGGCTGTAAAACAACTAAGAAACACAATTTACATCTTCACATGTCATTGCACTTGGCATCTCTTAGAATTCCTTAGCACTATCTTGCATGTGCCAATGTCCCCTATATTCCTTGGCATGCTTTGACACTCCCTAGCATAATGTAGCACTTCCTAACACACCTTGGTAGTTTAGCATACCTTGGCACTACCTAACATATACTCTTGTCACTCCCACCTTAACACACCTACAACTTGTTAAAAATCCTTATCACACACTCTTATTCATTCATTTCCATGCATTTTGACCTGGTGCTTCCTTATGTTTCCCTGAAGCTCCCTAACACTCCCTAGCATGCATTCGCACACCTTAGTCCCTCACACATCTTGGCCTGTCGCTCCCTCCTTAACACAATTAGAACTTGATAACACTCCCTATCGCACACTGTTATCCATTAATTTCCATGAATTTTTGACTTGTTCTCCCTTTTGTTCTCATGCACTCCACAACACTCCAGGACACACATTGGCACACCGTGGGACTTGGCACATCTTGGCATGTCGCCATGGAACTCTAGCATTCCTTGGGACTACCTAACATGCCTTGTCACTCCCTCCTTAGCACACCGAGAACTCGATGACAATCCCTGTCACACAATCTTATTCATTCATTTCCCTAAATTTGGAACTAGTGCTCCCTTGTTTTTCCCTAGCACTCCATAATTCTCCTTGGCATTTATTGGCACACCCCAGCACTTGGCACATATTGGCATGTTTCCTTGGGCTCTAGCATGCCTTAATGCTAACTAGCATACCTTGGATCACTTCCTTCTTAGCATACTTGGATCTCACTAAAACTTCCTGTCACAAAATATTAAATAATTCATTTGAATTGACTATTTTCAGCTAGTGCTCCCTTGTGTTTCGCTAGCACTGCCTAACACTTCCTAACACATGTTGGCACACTGTGGCACCTGCTACATCTTGGCCAAATGTTGCTATAGTAAGATAACATGACTTAGCAGTCCTTAGCATGCTATGTAACTCCCTCCTACCACACCTGGAACTCATTGACACTCCATGTCACAGAATCTTATTCATTCATTTCCATGCATTTTTACCTACTGCTCCCTTCTTTTCCCTACCAATCATTATCACTCAGCATGCATTGGCACACCTTAGCTCTTGGCACATCTTGGTATGCTTCCCTAGCACTCCAGTATGCCTTGGAACTTCCTATAATATACTTTCACTCCATTCTTAGCACAATTGCAACTCATTGACACTTAATTTCCATCAGTTTGAAACTAGCTCTCCCTTGTGTTTCCCTCACACCTGGCCCTAACACTTCGTAGCATGTGTTCAGGAGACACCATGACATATGTCACATATTGGCTGGCCTTAGCATTTGGCATTTCTTGGCATGCCTAACATGCCTCATAACTATCTATAATGTGTTAGTAATTCCTCTCATTCCATGGCACACCTTGGCACTATGTAGTTTTCATGCCCTCATAGATAACCTTACTTTTTTTGTGGCTTGGGAACCCAACCAAGGCATTGGAAAAACAATGTTGTGCCCAACCCAACGTCTCCCTTTTCTTGAAACTACTTTATCTTGCCCCTTATCACAACCATAGGCTTGCCTCATGTAATTCCTGTTATGAACATCTCCTAGCACACTTTGTCCTTAGGACACCTAGAATTCGGTTACACTCCTTGGCACACATTCTTATTTTTTCATTTCCATGTATTTTGACCTAGTTCTCCATTTTGATTCCTTGGAACTCCCTAACACTCATTAGTATGCATTGACATTGTTTGACATGTGTTAGCATGCCTTTTCATTCCTTCGCATGCCCTGTCACTCCTTAGCTATCATGCCCTCATAACTACCCTTTATTTTTTTTGGACTTGGGAACCTAGCTAATTCCTTCCACGACTACAACAACTTGAACAAGTTAGAGTGACTAAAAATATAAAATGCTTTGTTCACCTAAGAAATAAATATAGCTCATCTTAGATTACTCTTGTGGAATTTCAACTTATCCCACTGAACAAGTTACAAGTTTCCAAGTCAAGGCTCACATCCAACCATGGCCATAAAACAATTAAGCAACATAGTTTACATCTTGACATGCCATAACACCTTGCATGTCTAACAATTCCTTGGAACTATGTGGAATATGTTAACACCCCCTACATTCCTTGGCATGCTTTGGCACTCCCTATCACACCCTTCCACTCCCTGACATGCCCTGAAAAGTACAATCCCTCGTTTCCCAAGGTGAAAGAGAAAGGTTTTGTCCCGATGGTAACGACTCCTCCGATACTTTCTACAACTATCTTGAATGCCCCTACTATATTGACAACTCTAGCTCCATACGTCACTATGAATGTTTCTATGATCATCTATGGGGCTTCCATAGAGCGTAGATCTAATCAACCATAACTCCACTTAGCCACTACTCGACAATGCCATCCTCAAGTACTATCTCTTCATTTGTTTCTTTATCTTCTATTATTCGCTTCATTTTGGAATTGGAGAAAGATTGGAATACAACAGAACATGCATTGCCTATATATATGTTATTGAAAGTAATTATTAGTTTTTTTGGAATTCCTACAAGTCACATCCCTTGGGTAGGTGACTTCAAGAAAAAACCAAATATACTTTTCGTTGCAGCTAATAATTTGCCATGGTTAGCTTGATATCAAAAAGGGTATTGTAGGAAAATATTATGCATTTTTTATAGCATTACTAGATCCATAGTCAAATACCATTTGTACATGTTGATGTAGAACTTTTATGGTGACAATAAAAACGTCTTGAATTCAAAACTTAAAAAGTGTATTGAGCTTAGTTAACCCAATATGGGAGTGCCATCATTTTGCTAAAGTTCATGATTCTAACAAATAAAAGGCAACATATGAATATCCAAGATGAATGTTGAATCCATAATTTGAAGATGTATATGAAGACACCAAGTATGTTCATGACCCTAGAGAAATATGTAGGGAAAATTCTTTAGTCACATGTACCATTATCTTTTGTTGATTATTGTAGCCTTGCAATGAAACATTTTTTTTTATGTAAAGGGAATTCTTGGGTTTGCTTGATATGGCGTGTTGTAGCTAAAAGGAAAATATAACAAGAGGTTGTATCTCCTCTAGTTGTTCATTGATGAAAGTTTGTTTAATGAATGTGGTGTCATAAGTCCTTAGATTAGTAGGTATAGAGTGCAAGACCAATTTAGATGCATTGTATCTCTATATCTTTTTCCTAGAGGAATAGTGGGAACATTATTTGGGTACATAAGTGTCCTAATAGAGGTAAGTATGTTCTTAAAATGTGCTATTGTTCAATTTTATAGTTAGGTTTATGTAAGACCCTATAGTAAAATAAGTTCCTGATTATTTTGTGTGGTCCCAATGTTTGGCCAAAATGTTTTATTGGTCTCCAATTCGTATGTTGCTTGAGATGAAAATCCTATAAGTAAATCATAATGGAGGAGCATACATGACGAATTTTTTGTAGATATGCTAGAATGTTTCTACAATGAATAACTAGTGGTTGGTTATTATAGTGGTGAAAGATGAATTGAAGCAATATTATTTTATGCCCAGTGTTAATGGTATATATTTCTTAGTCAGAATTATGAGCTTTCAACATGGACGACATAATGATGTTGCAGAAATAATAGAGAGTTTTTGGAATTTCATCCAAAAGCATGTCTATGATATTCCTTGTGGTAGCAATGGTGATTGGTTGGAGATGGATAAACAAGGTACACCTTTTATTATATTGAATCAAACCCAAGACCATGTGGAAAGATGAATGACATACTATATTTGGAGGAAGTCTAACATTTTGTGTGTAGATTGTGTATATTGGTCATTGATTTTTTTTGAGGTTTATCTTAGCTAGAGTTGGTACTTGGGAGGAGTACTATAATAACATGCGACATTATAAAATCTTGTACTTATTTCCAGTAAGATATGGATCATTTAAATATTATGTAACCATATCTATCTATGTATTATGTAAAGGGTGTATCATTGTATGACTTGTGAGAAGGAATACACATTATCCATGTGTCCATGATCATTGATATAAATTATTTAATATAGTGCTCAACCTCTAACAGAGTATGGGCCATGTTTCAGTTGAATCCTCTATGAGTGGGTTATGTTGGTTTTAAACTCTATGGGGCATGATAGGTATAAAAACATGAAGTTTCCTATACATTTAGGTGGATTTCATTGAGAATATGAATGAACCATGTACATGAAGGAGACCTTAGTGGGTTAGTAGTTGCAATAGTTAAACACCCACGTATTTTGGTGGATTTCCACTCCCTTATGTGGATGCTAACAATTTGGTAATGTCTACATGACCAAGGAATGAGACAAAAATTTAGAGTTAGATAATATATATACCTTATTGATCAATAGTGACTATGAGGCATTGAACCAATGGAAGATGATGATGAAGACTTACCTAACAAAGATAAAGACATGTCCAACTCACTAAGAGTGAATGTTGGGATTATTAATTCCTACCTATTATATAGAATATTATGTGATGCTTATGATCATATGTGAAAGGGTTGTGGTTTGTTAATGTATTGATCATTGTGATGTAGAGTTGGTCTCAACATATGTATTCTTCTTATCTTCTTTTAGGAGGTTGTTGGATCATGGCTTGATGAAAGATTTTGGTCAAGAATTGCTTTTTAGTTAGTGCATAATTGAAATTTCCTCAACAAGCTTTTAATCTACCAAGAGAACATGTTTATCTAAAAAGAAACTCTTATTTATTTATATATGTACTATTACATTTTCAAATAAACTGAACACACATAATTTTGGCGTATAAAATATGTTCACTCTTTTATTATTTATATTAAAATTTCAGCTATTAGATTCTTTTTTAAATATTTATAAAGCAAAAAAGGACAAATTAATCTTACATGAATTGCATTAAATATCACATGCATCCATGGGTTATTCATCCATAATACCTGTGAAAACCCATGGAAAGAGAACTCTATGGTTAATTATATCATGATCTAGACAATTTTCCTCACTATTTCTCAAAAAGGCCATGTTGGGAGAAATAAGTCGGAAAATATTAGGGTAGGCCCACAATCCACATGGATCTCTATCTTTATTGAGCGGGTTCACTTTAACATATTGATGTCACTTTTAGATATGGTGTATTGACTACCCTCTATAGCATAAAGATTAAAAATTTAAACACTCGTAGGTTTTTTATTGTTTTATCTAGATGGGAAAATATAAAAAATGGTATGCATGAAAAATAATATGTAGGTCTCTCTGCCATGAAGGAGACATTTGTGGACAAAAAGTAGAAGAATAAAGCACAAGTGTAGGTGATATATGGTTGTTGTTAACAGTGCAAAGGCCAAGAGTAGAGGTGATATATGCATTATTTTAACCCACAATATCTCCTCCCTCTACTCTTATCAACTTTCATTTTCACCTTTTGATGTAATCGATAGTTTTAATATGTTAAAATATTAGTCTCGTCAACACTATAACAACTATTTTGAACTATTTTGACTTTGAATCACATAGGAGGAATTTTTTTATATCCCATTAAAAAGGAATAACATCCCTTTATCTTAGCTTTTTAATTAACTATCTCACTTTTTTGGAACATTCACATCTTTCATCCAACTCATGGGGTTAGACAATTTTTTCCCTCCTATCACCTACTTTCAAACAATTTTTTTATGTGGTTCTAGTTTCTATCTATCCCACTTCTAGGAAGTGATGGATTCCTTTTTATCGACACCCAACAATTGAAAATTTTAAAATCTTCTCTCTATCTTCACTATACTATACCGGTATCTTGTTTTATTATAGAGGAGCCTAGTAGAGAAGGTGCACTAACTCCTTATTCATTTCCTTAGAAGAAAACATGACGCATACTTTGGGCTTTTGAACACCCACAATGCTAGGTAAGGAAAGCGAATCTGATCTCTCTCCTTCAAGTCCTAAAATTACTTCCACTTCTACAGTAGTGGGTTCACTTGGCACATCTAGGCACTTGAATTTGGTTTAATGGAGAAGTGGACCCAAGCCTAAGATTCCAACAATTGTTGGCCTAATTTTAATCATAGGAATTGGATTTACAACATGCACCTGATGTTTTTAATGACTTTCAATTTGTCATTTAACAACATGTTTATGCCCTTGTTTGAATGCTGGAGTTTAGTCATTTTCCCAATAATTGTTTGTAGTATTTTATGATATATTTACAACATTAATCTTTATTTATGAGGGTTCTTCGAATTTATAGGTTCATGTTTAAATACATTTACATTTTAGTTCCCCTCGGTCTAGTTAATTTTGTTTCATCCTTTTCTTCTATCAATCCTTGTGTTTGTTGGTGGTCTACAATTTGGTGATATCAGTTTCGAGCTGCAGCACCTTGTTGCATTTCTTAAAGATAATTACTTGTCTTTATCTTACTACCTTTCTTGTGAAGCATGATTATATATTTACATAGGTAGGGTTGAGGTTTAAGTAGTTGGTTCTACATTTGAAGGAATATTTTCTTATATGATTTGGTTCTATTTGGCAGGTATATCAACCTTAAGAAGAAGAAGTGATGGGATTTCTTAATCCCTATGCAAATATAGTTTTCTTAGATTTTAATGAGGCTAGTGATGATGATATTTTATTATTGTTTGATTGTTGTGATTTAACGTATCATACATATTTTGTTGGTCTTGGTAGGGATATCCCTGAAGGATATTGATTGATATTTTCAAGGCTATAAAACATCTATGATTGGACAATCCAGCACATGTGATGAAGATGTTGAGGATTTTATGCTTGATTTGGGAATGGGGATGAAGGTTTAGGTATCAAAGGATTTTTGGAAGACGCACCAGTTAGGATGGTTGAAGAAAGAATAACATTAGATCTTAATTTGTCAATACATTCTTCTTATCCCACTGCTTTCACAGAGACAGGGCCAATTGATGTAGGAACAATTTGCAAATTGGTTTTGCGACGAATCACTCCAAATCCATCTCTTAGATTGAGAGATGCAATAAGGGCTTCACTTAGGTAGAAGGAAGTATCTGGGTATACATCCAAAGTATCCAGTGTATGGGTAAGAACTCTCTCAGATCAACACATACTTTAGGAACATGTATAGGCTTTACATGACAATTAGTTTGCACTGAAAGAGGCTTCCAAAAGTTTTCACCTAGCTCTTCCCTTTACAGATTTGGGGTGAGATATACAAATGATGCAATTGTACAACCCAAAACAAAATAGGTTCCTTCTCTTTCATGAATCAGCTCAGAGAAGTAATTTATCCCCTATTTTTGGGATGGAAAATGATGCAGTTAAATCTGATGTTCATCAAGCATGGGAAATGATGAAAAATACTCCTGCATCAAGAAAAGGTAATATAGGTATGGCTAATTATCAAAAATATGGGAGACATTGATAGGTATCATTGTCTGGTCATAAGAAAAATGATTTATTAGAATTGATGGGAAATTCAATCTCAAGTGTTATGAATGGAAACATCTTAACTACTCTCGTATGATCAAGAACTAGCAATAGTCAATATATACACAAAAATGCAGCTATTAATTATTTGGAAAATCCAGAAAGGATAACATAGGAGATAATAGGCTTCCATAACCTAGCGTTCATAATGAGATATTTGGTATAATATTATCTTAAATAAGTAATAGTTTACATCATCATCTAAACAATGACAATTCATTTACTAAACCTCATGAAAATGGAGGCCACAAATTTGAAGTTGCAAAGGAGAAGGTGATATCCATGGGAAAATCTCACATGAACTGCACACTTAGAAGGGAGCATAGGTAAAATCATCTGTATTTTTCCTTATTTTAGGGTTTATCTCTATACATTTGATTTTACTGGGTGTAGACTATATGCATCTCAAAATTTCTCATTAGGAAATCTTATTTTTATTATTCCCGAGAAATTTTTTTATGGAATTGCAATGGATGTTTCCCCACATTCATTGATGGTATCCCTGGTAAACTTATTGGAATTGACTACTGCACCTCACTCAAGGGATTTGGACCAAAGCACACGCGGCACAAAACTAGTCAAATTCCTAGTACCATTAATGAGATCCGGTTGGGCGAACCCATTGTGCTCAATAACCATAATAAAATACACTCTTTGCCATATTAACATATAGATCATGCTTAACATTTTGTTAGAGTAACCATAATGATCCAAACCTGTTCCTATTTTTATTTTGGTTTTTAATTCCTATTTTGGTGCGGTTACAACTTTATATGAATATATAGATGTTTTTTTCATTAGAGTATATGTTGAAAATTAGATGCTCTCTTACCTTGTTCCTTGTCTGTTATGTATTTACGGAGTTCAGTTTCATTAGTTGTGACCAATGAACTATGTCATGCATATATACAAGGGTTCTTGTATCACTATTTATAAAGAGAAGATTTTCCTTAAACAAGTAAAGTAGAACCTTAATGCTACATGTTTACATCTCAGGCAACTTCTAATTCTAATAAATGAGGTGAAATTTAAGTGTTTCTAAATCCAAATCTCAGGTTTTGTGAATTCACCCATATATGGTCTTGGAAAAACAAAGTGAAATTTAACTATTTCCAAATCTTAAGTTCTTTTATTTCACTCATATTTGGTGTTGGAATATTTTAAGAAAACGGGAAGAATTTCTTTTAGCTGCATTCAAATTTTCCAGAAATAATATTAAATTTCTCCCTGACTAAAATTCTCTGTGAAATGGCCTTGGGATTGAAAATATTGTAAATATTTTTAGGGAAACAACTCAAAAAATGTTTCCCATATTAGAGTTCTTTGATACTCGGAAGTAAAAATATATTCTATTTTCTAATGCAAATGTCTAATAGGGTCTGCCTAGAAAGTAATAAGGAAATTAGGTAGATGCGCTAGATGGACTCAATAATTTCGAATGAATAATGACTTCACATAAATCATAGATTAAATTTTATAAATATATAAATTAGAAGCATCAACTAAAGAAGAAGTCTCAACGACTTTGATATATTCTTAATTTAGTTGAATGAGGCCAGGAATAACATTGACCATAGGGTGTTGAAAATCACATACTTTTCTTCTGGTTGGATAGATTTAGAACTAAAAATCAATAATTTTCTTGCTTGCATAACTTGGAAAGATTTTTGTATATGAAGTCTCAAACTTATTGAATAGTATGATTTATTCCTTATAATGTTGAGATATGTTGTGATACCACTTTCTAGTAACCTAAAAACTTCGTATGAAAATTTAGTTGTGAATTTTACTTGCAAAAGATAAAAGTGCAAATATAGATTAATTGTACCTTGTGTATAATTTTCTTGAAATTCTACTACTTCTTGAATGAATAAATATGAAACTAATTGTTGCACCAAGACACATAATTTCTCTACCAATTTGTGGTGGAATAGAACAGAAATAAAACAGAGTCATACTATATATAAAAAAAAAAAAACTAAAGTTTCTAGGGAACCCAACTAGGAAAACCCTTTGTTAGCTGTAGAAATTTTAAATACTATCCATATTAGATTTTGAGTCACTTTCTTCAAGACTAGGTTCATCGGTGCTTATTGCTTTCCATATTCATTTTCATAAGCATGAGGGTTGTTTTCCGTCAAATCAGAATAGCTAGAACGTGTCTCTTTTATTTCAGAAAGCTGATTAGGATCAACTTCATCCAAGAATCCCCTAGAAGGCTCATCAATAGTAAGAACAGAGGTCTCTATTTTTATTTCATCACATGCATCCACAATAGTAATTGATTTTTCTTCATTTATGTCACAGTCATTTTCAATGTTCAGGAGTATGTTCAAGATTCAACTTCGTAAAAGTGGGAACATATTTATTATTACAAATTTTCTTCTCCTCTACACAAGTCTTCTTGTAATCCTTACCAAAAATCCTCAACCAAGTCTCATCAATTTTCCATTGATTGGATTTGTGATCAGAGATATGGTCAAACATTTGTTCATTATCGCCATTATATATTTCATCTTCATGCCCATGAAGACAACGATAGTAACATACTATTGATTGACATAATTTATCAATAAAACTCCACTCATTCTCTACCATAGTATTTCCACCTGTATTCATAGTCTATAGGGCCTCTTCAGCTATAGGGTCATCACCATAAGATAACTTGTTAAACCAACAATACTTGACCTTTTTATAGAGTCAATATTTTCATCAAATACTTCATCATGGGTTTGATCTAGTGTGCCTCCTTTACCATCTTCAAATCTCCTTTATTTATATGGAATATTATCACAATCATATTTATATAGATGTTCCTTTCCCTCCTCTGGGAAAGCATGCACATAATAATAGTTTGGAGGAACCTCAAGGGTCTCTTTCAAATTTTGCATATTGTTATCTTTAAGATGGGCCAAAACTTCTGAAAATGCATCATAGTCTTCAATGGTAGATTCATAATATTATAAAAGCCCTTGAAGACCTTTCTCTTGCAAGGTTGTTAATAGGTATTCATAAGTGACTTCAAAACTCCGAAGTATTAGACCCAAATGGTTGAGAAATTCTGGAATGGAAACCTTGAGAGAGGATATGCATTTTAGATTGCAGGAATACCTTACCTAGTCCATTTTCTTTTTCCCTGAAGATTATCAAAATAATATTAGTAAAATGTCCTTATGTATTTCATTGAATGTGATAACCCGATCACATTTTACCCTTTGTAAAATATTCTGAAAGAAAGAAAAGAAATATTTTATCCCATTATGGTAACTTCATAGGAGAGTTTAGTAACCTAGTAACCACCTCTAGTTAGATTAAGGGGGTGTGTTACAAATGAATTCAAAACAGTCACAAGCATTTCTGTATCTTACTTGAATGCATTGCTCTCTGAATGATGAAACATAACATTTATGTTGATGAGAAGTCTAGGTACACGTTATGCACATAATCATCTAATATTTTGAGACAATTGAGCATAAGATTTGAAGTGGCACACTATGAAAGTGGGTGGCTACCATATTTTCTTTAAAAGTAGGTATACATACCATGCGAGTCTTGATTTATCATCCTCATCATGCATGATATGTTTTCAACTGGAAAATAATTCCCTTAATTGAATGGATATGGATTTCTTGCATGATCTCCAGGAAAGTATTACCTTAATTAATAGAATAATCTATAATTCCATCCCTTACTCTTCATATTTGGTACATAAATACATAAAAACTTAAAGGCTTAGTTAAATTGAAATACTTGGATGTAGTTGTTTTGGTATATACATAAGCTTCCAAGGAATAAGTTCAATGTGGGAATTTTTATGTTCCAGACGGTGATTATGTCCTTAATAATGTAAGAATGTACTATTCTCATGGCCTCTATTTTTGAGGCTAAATTATGTATTGGGGCAATGAAATGGAAATTGTTTCTCCCCAGAAGCTTTGATTATGAATATTTACTATCATGTTAAGGAATTATCAATTCTCGAGTGTTCCTTCTTGGCCCCTCACACTACTATTACACTCCAAGGCATGCTATCCCAAAGGCTACAGTATACAAAATGCCTCTAGGAGACCTGCCAATTGACTTAGAAGTTAAGACAAACAATATTACACCACTCATTTTAAAATGCACAAATATGTTTTACCTTATCTCAAGAGCATTTCCCAATAATTGTTTAAAAAAGACCGGGTTCTTTGAGCTCAATATGCATTTCATTATTTTTTGTAGACATGCACATTAATTTTCTCACTGAACTATTTCGAAAGGGAATCTTCTAAGTTGTGACCATGGAAAGTAATTCTATTTATTTGATTCCTTTCATGTTTGAATAAGGAAATTAGAGAAAAAAAAAAAAAAAAAAAACCATGAAACCAACGAAATGTAGTTCATTATGAATTCACTACATACTGCTAATAATTAAAATGCATGATGCATTTGTGTACATTCTTAGAAGATACATATGTATACCATTCATCCTAATAATGTGTATATTCATTAACATTACTGCAGAGTATTCCAAGTTGAGATGAGTCCTACACAAATCACTAAACTGTAGAACGAATGAAGAAGCCACCATCAAGGGTTGATATTATCTAGTACAACTTTGATGTGATATTCTTTGATGTCACATAAAATTCATGAAGTTGGCAATCAAATGTATCAAAATATGGATTCAAGCCACTACTTATGTACTATTTTCTAATAAAATATGCTTCCAATGAACTGTGCTTTAATTTCCAGCAAAAATATGAACCTTCGAAATCTTAGATGGTTATTTTGAGCATCATATCAAACATATGTAAGTGGTTAATACAATACTATTTTCAACTAATGAACTAAGCAATTCGTGTTGTCAACTTTGTTAATGAAAATAAATAGTGCACTTGGTGTTTGAATGTGTAATAGTAAATTCCCAATTCCACATATATAAGTTATAATACACTGTGGATTGAAAGTGAATATGCATCACACTACTTTGTTGTGGAAACACATGGAACCACTTGTAATATTTCCCATCCATACTTATTTTTGATAATCCTAATAGGGAAGATGAATGATTCTTTTTCTCTCATTGGCAAAAACAAATTCCCACTTTAGCCTCCAAAAGGTGAACAATGGCATAACTCTGAGGTAGTTCCAAATCTAAGAGAGGGTCGAGAGCACAAGATACCAAGAGTAGTACTTTGCAGCACACATGGTAGTCAAGTTTGATGCCATACTTGACACTACTGTGGATAAAAATTGTTGGAGGGGCCCACCAATTTTTTGAGTTTTAAGATTTTTTTTCCTTTATTTTTTTCCCATGTGAAAATCATGCCTTATTGAAATCTTGGGGAATTTTTGCAGTTCGGATACCTATTTTGGGGGAACTCAACAATTTTGTAAGTGGGAAGAACCTAGATGAATTGGGTTCCTTGGGTTATCCACAGATTGTGTATCCATGTAAATTTTCTGGATGGTTTCAAGTCATACATGTTTGATTAATTAGGCTATTTAGCTTAAATACTTTGAAGTAAGTTGTTAGCAAAATTGTGTATTGGTCTGAAACTATTGTGAACTTCTGTCATGTTATACTACATAATTTTTGTAGCGTTATTTTACAACTACCCTATTTAACAAATTTTGTATAATAACTCATGAAACAAAAAGATTAATTACTTTGATTTTTGGTTTATTAAGATCCCTGAATAGAACAATAATTCATTTCTATGATTTCTTTTTGATAGATGTAGGGTTCATTTTCTCTCTTGTGCTTCTTCATTGTAGTGAATGATATGAAAGGGAATTATGAAAGTAGGAAAGATTAATTTCATTCTTTTCTAGGTCATGTTCTTTAACTTCTGACATCAAGACATTCACAAATATATTTGGAATATTGAGAAACAGGTTGCTAACAATGTGAATAAATTATTGGTTGTAATAAAGAAAATATCAGTGAGAGAAAGAGGGCTGGTTTACTATTCTTAAAAAAAAACAAAAAGAAATGGATAGTATTTGTATTAAAAATATGGTGCATCCAAGCTAGTCAACATAGTAATAGAAAAAAACATGTTGTCTCTTGAAACAGAAACCATCATAACCATTAGACAATCTGCATAAAGTATAAATAAGTGTATATCGTCCTTCATAGAGGATTTCAAATGTTTCTACTAGTATAAAATCTAAAAAAGACAACCAAAATAAAAAAGCATGATACTAATGAATCCCATGCTTGTTGTGCATATCATCTTCACTATTATATATATATATATATATATATATATATATATATATATATATAACTGGGTAACTTATATTATCAAACATTGCTAAACATCACTAGTAAAACATGCATAATGTTTTCAGGTTTTAGACTAGGTGCATAGGTCCAAATAACAACGCTCAGTAGAACTTCCTCTTGGTAGTACTTTGCAACACATTGGGTAGTAAACTTTGATGCCTTGTTTGACAATACCTGAAGGGAAATTAATGTTTTTGAAGTCTTTAACCCACTTATCTGTATGCTTTTTAATTATTTGAGGCCTTGCAGCCCAGTGAGACATTCTTATACCCAGTTGCAACCAATCATTTCAATATAATTTTTTTCTTAATTGTGGTCCCACACCTCATCTTGACTATATTATGGCTTCCTTTGTCAGTAAGCATGATCATAATATTTAAATATAATTATATTTACACTATATCTAAATTAAAAAAAGTTTCCATAGATTCCAAATAGACATTTCTTTTCAGTTTTCTAAGAGTGTGGAATATAGAAATCAATAATGGAATGACACTCACACCTTTTTTAAATTACTAAAGATTTTTAAGAATTCGAAAGTGTAAGGGTTGTGTATAATACTATATGGTATAGCTTGTTATGCTTATAATCTTGAAGAAATTACAAAGGTTTATGGTGAATTCTAATTGCTATATACATTTGCTTCGTTATTGAGTGTATATTGTTTATACCATGGCATCTACAAACATTAATAACAAACCATACAATGTATATGAAAACATGGAAAATTTTGACATTATCATGGATAGGAATTTACATGTCTTTAGGAGGATACAAATGGATTAAGGAGCTTTTAAGGTTCAATTTATTGTAGAGGATGAAATTTGGAGGATAGTCTAGGTGAAAAGGATCATAGTAAATTATTATAGATATGGTCAGTGAAGACCTCCTCATCTGAGCTCAGGTTCACAACTAGTGCCAACCTCAAAATTCATTGAGAGAACATTTTTGTAGAGGGGAGTAATTTGAGCCATGAGTATCACTAAATCAAAATCAAAGATAAATCAAATAACAACTCAAACAATAAGAACCAAATATTTTCCATTTTATTTTGCATGGATTCCATGATTTTAGTCCTCTAGTACAAATGATGTCTCCATTAGAGTACTCCAAGCTAAGATACATTGTCGAAAAAGCATACTAAAAGACTAAAACTAGGATATCCTATTTTAATTGATCCAAAAGTACCTGAAGCCTTATAAAAATTTTTTAGTGTGGAAAAATATATATTTAACTATTTAAAAAAAAACTTATCAGGAAAGTTGTTAACAAATAAAACCATCGACAGATAAGGCCTAGTTATAGTTTGAAGTAAGACTGATAAACACTACTGGAAAAAACATGAGAGGCAGTAATAAAGAGAAGAAAAGAAACAACTTCCACAGTGCCAATAGAGATCTTCTCAATGTCCAAATTCCAAGTGAAAAGTGTGTAATAACAGAAAATTAAACTCGCACCATCCTCAATATGAAAGATAAGGAAATATGAAGAAATATTCCTCCTATATCTTCTAGAATTGACATGAGAAAAAAATTGGTGTTGTACTTGCCAAAAAATAGCATAAACATAAACTACTATTCCCCAGTTTGGATGTCCTATTTAAGATTTTAATAAAGAATACGTAACAGGAGCTATAATAATCTAGCACTCTCAAGTGACCAATTATGAGAAGACGAGAAAGGTTATTGTTACATATTATCTATGAGAACATCAATAAAGATTATATTCTTCAAGATGTGAGAGAAACTTTATTTAACACTTGATGGGGGCTCATAATCTGGATCATCAGAGCTGTCTTCCTCTGGTAAGTTATCAAGCCATGACATGTAAGATTGGCCATGAAAACCTCCAACCTTCGATCTTTGCCCTGAAATTGAGATACACGTCACCTACATGTGCAAAAAAAGGAAACCACCTACATCCTCTTCATATATGATTATTGGTAGAAACAAGACCAGATGAATGGTACATACTCTGAAATATTAGAGCTCTTTTTACAATATTCCTAGCATAAAGTTGTTGGCCAACTTTGCTGTCCATTTCCAGTAGCTTGCATCCTTTGTGATAAACATCAACAGCACCTTGATTCCCATCCAGATTAGATTCTAATGTTTTCATTTTCTCTTGTATTTCCAGTAGCATTTTATAATTCAGTTGTTCATAGTCTCTGCAAATCAAAATGTAGCTTCAGTACTCATTAGTTACTAATTGCCAAAAAAGGAAAAGAAAATTCTGGATTTTGCAGACACAGAAAGGGATGCATCAGGGAGACAGAATGTAAACCTGTATCTAATAAAAGAAAAGATAAGATGAAGAATGGCAATGGATACAAATTTGTTGGGTTGTGTTATATTCTTTCCACGACTAACCGACGTAGTGAACTAGGGGGTTAGAGGTGGGACGGAGCCCCCTTCATTGCACTGACTGTGCAGTGGGGGCACCACATGGGGGGCAGAAGCCCCTCCTGTCTAGCGGGTTTGAGGGGGTTGGGTAGCCCCCTTCTATGGAGTCTGAGGCAGTGGCCCTGAATTTTTTTTTTGGGACCCTATATTAGGTTAGGGGAACCAACCTATGGTTTTTGGTCCATGGTATTGGATGCTTCGGCATGTATAAATATGTATTATAATATTGAAAGGAAAATAATGAAAAATCAAGTTGGTAGTATCAGTTTTGGGATCCAGTGGGAAAATCTGTGTGTATATGTGTTTTAAGTGTTATGCTCTCGCATTGTTTATTTTTCTGTGTTGTAGAATTCGTATGCAGTTAATTTCTGTATGGGGTTAAAACCTACATTCGGTGTTGGAGATTTTTTGGCTTCAAGGGGACGCCTCTATTACTGAGGGGTTTCGCTCAAGCCTGTGGTAGACCCTGTTCAGTGGGAGATCTACGAGATCAATTCTGATGGTGAAAGAAGATGGCGAGCAGTGGAAAGATAGAGATCGAGAAATTTAATGGTGAGAGTTTTGAGTTGTGGAAACTCAAGATGGAGGATCTGTTGGTGGATAAAGATTAGTGGATCATGGTAGATCTGGATACTAAACCAATAGGAGTGACCGATGAAGAATGGAAGAAGTTGGATCGGAAGGCAAAGAGCACAATACGATTGTGTGTCTCAGATTCAGTATTGCTAAATGTATCAGGGGAAGCTACAACAAAGGATTTGTGGGACAAGTTAGGGACTTTGTAGCAATTTAAGACTCTGGTGAATAAATTATTCTTGCGAAAAAAGCTGTATAACCTGAGGATGAAAGATGGAGACTCGACGACAGAGCATATGGACACATTTAATACTGTGGTAAGTCAGTTATCATCTGTTGATATTAAAATTTCAGATGAAGATAAGTGCATTAGTTTGTTGTGTTCTCTACCAGATTCGTGGGATAGTCTGGTTATTGTAATATGTAGCAATGCAACTACCTTTCATTTTGATGAAATAGTTTCATCCTTACTGACGAAGGAGATGAGACGGAAAAATATGGAGAGCCAAAATGGTGATGCCTTGTCTATACGAGGACAATCCCAGAACATAAAAAAAAATAAGTCATCAAGTGGGAGATCTAAATCTAGAGGGAGATCTAAATCTCTAGGAAAACCTGTAAAGGTGGTGTGCTGAAAATGCGGAAACGAAGGGAACTACAAAACGGACTGTAAATATAAAGCTCTTGATAAAGGAAAGGGATTTGATGGTGCTCCTTTTGTAGAGCTGAAAACCACCTCAGATGAAGGTGGGGATGTGTACTTGGATTCTTCAACTACACATGTAGATCATGAGGCATGGTTGATTGACTTAGGTGCATCCTTTAACTTCACTCCCCATAGAGAGTAGTTCTATGAGTATGAGAAATATGATGGTGGTGATGTCTTCTTGTGGGATGACAGGAAGGCTAGAATCATTGGTCATGGGAAAGTAAAGTTGAAGTTGCAAGGTGGAAGGGTTAGAACACTTGTAGGTGTTCTGCATATTCCTGCATTAGCCAGAAATTTGATTTCTGTAAGCAAGCTGGATGATGCATGTGTAAAAACAGTGTTCGAGAAGGATACCTGCAAGATGGTTTAGGGAGCATTGGTATTAACGCAGGGAGTTCGGACTGGAACTCTGTACAAGCTGCAAGGTAGCACTGTTGTTGATGGGTGCAATAGTTCTGTGGTTCCTGAAAGTCGAGCAGAAAATTTAGTGCTCTCTGGAGAGAAGACCATGTTGTGGCATCAAAGGGCCTTCGAATACTTCATGGTAAAGGTATGGTAGAAGGTATGAGTAATAGCTCTCTGAATTTTGATTTCTGTGAAAATTGTATATATGGGAAGCATAGTCGGGTGAGTTTCCCCTCTAGTGGTAAGAGGGTGAAACAGATATTAGAGCTTGTGCACAGTTATGTGTTTGGACCTGTGAAGGTTCCATCACTGGGAAAGTTTGTGTACAATGTATTATTTATAGATGAATTCTCAAGGAATACATGGATATATTTCCTTAAGAAGAAATCTAAAGTCTTTAACAAGTTTAAAGAATTTAAGGCTCTAGTGGAAAACCAGATAGAGAAGAAGATAAAGGTGCCGAGGACTAATAATGGTGGACAGTTTTGCAGTAAGGAATTTGAAGAATTCTGTAAGAAGTGTGGTATAGCATGATAGAAGACTACTCCATATACACCTCAGCAAAATGGAGTTTCAAAAAGAATGAATAAGACGTTGATTGAAGGGGCAAGAAGCATGCCCAGTGGTGTAGGGTTAGGATACGAATTCTAGGCAGAGGTGGTGGAGACAACATGTTACTTGGTCAACAGATCACCTTCATCACCGTTGGACGATAAGACTCCACAAGAGGTATGGACTGCTAGGAAACCCTCTCTTTCACATCTGAGGGTATTTGGATGTGATGCATATGTACAAGTTCCAAAGGAGAAATGAACCAAGTTGGATAGTAAATATGAAATGTGCATCTTTGTTGGGTATAAGGATGGTTTAAAGGGTTATAAGATTTGGAACCCAACAACAATGAAGGTTGTGTACAGCTAAGATGTGGTGTTCAGAGAGGTGAAAGATGTTATTAAACATGAAGTGCAACCAAAGCAACCTGAAAAGATATAATTTGAGATAAAGGTGGAAGAATTAGACTCTACAACAGAGGAGGAATCAGAAGATGAAGAGCCACAAACTCCAGGTGTAAGAATATATGTTCGAGAAAGAAGGCGGCTAGAGAGGTATAGTCCATCTGCTTTATATTCAAATTTTTCTTTATCTATTACTGATGATGATCCCAGCACTGTGAAGGAAGCAGTAGATTTAGAGGATGGAAAACTCTGGAAAGAGGCTGTTAGCGTCAGTCTTTGGAGCCTTCCTCCAGTGATCAAACATGCTCTTACAGAGTGATTTTTAGGTGTCAAAGTCGAATTTTTTCATTTCAGTGAGTCTTCAAGCAAAATTTGGTCACTAGACATTAGGTCTAGGGTTTGATTTTACCCTTGTCAAACTTGCTTAAATGTCAGTCCTTGTCACCGTTCAGCTGAGTGTACCATCATTTAGAGAGTTGTCATTATCATGTCAAGTCCCACTGGGTCGTTTTACACCTTGTTCATGCTTCAGTTGCGCCTAGGTGAGGTCATTTCCCTCTCCTAGGGTTTTGAAGGCAATTTCTCATGGACGGCCAAATCATCAGCAAATCTTGTATCCTGATCTTCATACACCTTTCCCTATCCTTAAATTACCTTATCAAACACTTCCCATCACTGAGATCCCCCAAATTCCTCATTTCGCACAAACCCTAGTTCCTTGCTACAACCTGGAAGTTTTCTAGGTTGGGCCTGTGTTTTACCTCTTTGGACCCCTTCCCCTCACTCAATTTAAGAGATTCCACTTTTCCCCACTTCCTAACTTCCCTCCCTACTTCCCAAAATCTCCTCAAGAATTTAGAAGCTCCCTATCCCCTTCATTTCGCTTCATTTCGACAAATCCCTTGTTCCACACATCGGGGTAGGTTTCACTCAAATGATGTTTCTGAGAAATCAAAGATGAATTTTTGAAAAGTGAGAGAGGTTTTTGTCCACAACATGCCAAGGAAGAGAAACCTCCTTCACGTTTTACACAGGTGTCATGGTTTTGGAGAAATGTCAAAAATATATTCGCCTCGGGAGAAATGGTGCACCTATAAAGTGACCTTGGGAAAATAAAATTTTCTCCTAGCTCAGTTGGCCCAATGACTTGCTTGATGAGTTAAATGATAACTAGACACCAATATATTTCTACTGAGCTATCGTGAGCTCAATTTTGAGTTGAGGAAGGCATTCAAAAGTTGACAGTAATAGCACTCTGCCTTTAGGCAGCCTCATGTGGCACATTTTGACCAGACTTTGGAGATTTCATCTTTGATAGGGAAAATGAACTCCAAATTAACAAATTCCAGTTGGGTTGGAAAGTATACTCAAAGGCCTTTCCAACGAGCTATCATGTGCCTAATTTGGACAGCGGGAAGGCCTCCAAACCTCTCCTGCAAAAGCCACTACGCACAGGCTATATGCGCCACGCCTCAAGCCCAGTGCGCCGCACCACTTTCCTGTGCGCTGCGCACTGGCGCGATGCTAAAAATCTAGAGCTCCAAATGAAGAGAAGTTTACATTTTTGGATTCATCATAAAAAATCATGACCACTGGTGTTTGGGCAAGAAATTTGGAGCATTTTTGGGTCGTTTTTGGTCATTTGACAAATTTTTGTGCACAAACAGGTTTTTTCTCCCTATGCACTGCGCCACTGACGTGACCCTAAAATTCTAGAGCTTAAAATGAGGAATGGCTTGAATTTTTGGATTCAACATGGAAAATCATGACTACTGGTGTCTAGGCAAGAACTTTTGGCAAGGTATGAGTCTCCAAAAGGTCAAAAAACACCTAAAAATGGCCTCTCTGCCACTTTTTTGACACACAGGAAGTAGTCTTGGGAGAATGAAGATTTGGAGGGGAAAATGAGCACCAAATTCAAAAATTCAAGTGGGGTTAGAAATTAGACAGGACAGTCTTTCAAACAATCCCACTTGGGCACATTTTGGATACCTGCAAGTGCCCCAAAATAGGCCCCAAAGTGGCGCGACGCACAGAGAAAATGGCGCAGTGCACAGAGGAAAAATTGCCAATTTGCTTCCGTCTCACGAAATTTCGGTTTGCGGCTTCTCCAAGTGGGCCTGCTCATCTACACTTTGGTTTTTGGCACCAAAGGTGGAATTTAAATAGTTTTTTCTCCAGATTGACTTCTATCCAAGTGGCGAAGGAAGGAAAACGGTCACCCAAAGCCAAATGTCATGTTTGTAGCGCTACACCTGTAGTTAAGGGTTGGCTCTTCATCTCCATTTTGTAATGATTCAAGTAACTCCCCAACCCTTTGGCGTTCTATCTCTTCCTTACACATTCTATATATTGTATGCAAGCTATTTTCACAGGGTTGGTTGGCTTGTAACTTCTGGGAGACTGTGGGAAAGAAACTTTGTTTCTTCACTGTGTATTTTTTACAGAGAATTAATGAAAGGCAGCGGCTCTGTTTCATGAGATTCTTGTGGTTGTGAGTGTAGAAAATGTGTCTCTTATGTTTTAATATGTATTTCGTTATGTTTCATAATTCAATTCATGTTAATTTCTAGTGAAATTTTCTGAGTGAGATTAGGTAGAATTCAATTTTATTGCTCTGCATGTGGGAAAATTTCGTGTTCAGTGTTATTCTTCTGTTGAAAAGGATTCACGTCACTATGCCCTTTTCACTTTCTTCAGCAATCTATTCATGCCGCGGTACCTCAAACTAAATTGTTACATTTTCCCCCTACCTTGCCTCACGGAATAATCTGTGCCCTTGTATTAAATTCTCTGTTCTTTGCTAACCATTGGTCCCATACCATCCCAGAAGCTCAGTCATTCATGAAAATTGTTCCCCGAATCCCTATTCACTTACTAGCCTAAGGTAAATATTTCATTGTAAGTCATCTCAGACCGCTTTCGATTATATATTCACTGAGCGTGACTCGGAGAGAGCCCTCTGTTGTTCTGGTAGGGCTAGCTACCAGACTGAGTGTGGTTTGTGGTTACCCTAATTTTTGCCTTCTTTCAGCCTAAGGCAGATTTAGGTGCTAACATAGTGGCGACTCCACTGGGGAACGAAAATGGTTTGCTTGAAGATTGTTTTGCCCGAGTAAATATCTCAAGTTCATAGCTAATTGTTGATGGTGAAACAACGATCAGACATAAGAAGGCTGAAATCATTCACCTGGTGACTCCATTCACTGAAGAATCCAACAGTCAATCCTTCATGGCGACTCCTTTCGCTTAAAAATCCAGCAACCTGTGCTTCATGGTGACTCCACTGCAGAGAGATCAGTAGTTTTGAGATTTTCAAAATGGAGTGGATTGCAAAAATATACGCTCCCATGAGTCGATATCACATTCCAGGCTTTCCAAATAAGATTCCGAAAGTAGATTGGTCAAGAAATTTGCCTACGTTTAAAGATGATGGTAAGAAGGACACTGCTTTACATCTAGTTGATTTCACATGCATATTCGCAAATTGAAGGTTGATTTTCCTGAGATCATGGCCACTCTAGAATGAAGATATTCATGGCCACTCCTAGAAGGTGAAGCCCAATCTTGGTATGAAAATTTTCCCGCTGCTTGTATTTACTGCCTAAAGGATTTTCATGCCTTATTCACTAAAAGATATAAAGATTCTTTTCCATCATTAAATCTAGTTCATGACTGTTGCAAACATGCTTCTACTTTTATTGAAAGCCTTGAAAAATACTATGAGGATGATAATTTTATGGATGATGAGATCATGGAAGCCTTGTACAAGAATCCATTCCAGCAACATGAAGAGAAACTAGAGGAGTCCCATCAGGATGCTCAGGAAACATTGCAGCAGAATCAAGATCTTTGTACAGTGGAAAATGAAGGAATTTTGCATCGTGACAGTCAACATGAATTATGTGAAATAGATTAGCAGGCTGAAGATTTCCATATGGCTGAAAATGATGAATGAAGGAGTTTTATCTCAGATCCGGTTGAAATAAATGAGGATACGCAGGAAAATGATGTTCCAATCTCAGATAATGGGGATGATAAATCAGATTGAGAGACAGATCGCGATGAGGAAAAAGAGAGTTGCATGGTTGAGGCTGCCTCAAATGGAAAAAACAGAGTTACAAACCTAACTGACCTTATCTCACCAGAACTAGATCTTCATGAGGAGGTAGCTCATTCATTTCATGAACAGCAAGATGAGAATTTGGTTCAAGTAAGTGAAAAAGTTTCCTTGGATGAATCATTGGTAGATGATATGAATGTTCGTGTTGGGTTTCAAGAATCATCTGAAGTTGCTTTTCTCATGATTAATGAATGTGATGAATGTAATGAGAATTTGGCTGTCATATCATATGAAGATGACTTACAATATATTCAGACTACCAAAGATCAGACCATTCAGGATTCCTTTTCAGATTCTCCTTCATATGTTTCATGTTTTGAAATGTGTTTTCAATAGGAGATTCACTCATCTACCTGTTCAGAATTTTCTGAGGATCAAGAACATTCTCATATTGAAGTACATTATGAAGGAAAATTAGAAGCAAAGGAGAAAGACACCTTGTTCTTTCAGCAGGAGGACATACTTCATGTTTTTCAAGATCCTCTGGCACGTCTATTGCAGTAAGGCATGAAGGTGTTGATTACAGTATTCAGTGATGAAAAATATCATGGTCAATTATGTTTTTGGAGGCCCAGTTACCAGTATCTGTTGTTGACCAGAAGATCTGATATGGAGAATCAATCAAGAAGGCATCTACTTGATTGGTTACATTGGAAGACACATTACACATGATTGTACATATTGCATTAGTACGCAAGTGGTTGTCATCATGATTTGAAACCCTCAAATCTTGATGGACTGCTTCCATTGAATAAGTTTTTTCAGTTCTTGTTTTAGTTAAGTCAGTCATGAGTCATTTCCTTTTGCATAGAGTCAAGTTTTTCAGTCTTTTCAGTTTGAATTGAGTCAGTTTCATTCAATGTTCAGTCAATAAATTGAGTCATGTTGGTTTGTCAGAATAATGGACTCCATAGCCCAATGGACGAAGGCACTGTTTGCTCACCCAAAGATTTGTAGTTCTTGGCACCTCCAAGGAGCTGCCATCCCTATTGGAGCCAATGTTAGTGTTAGTCTTTGTAGCCTTCCTCCAGTGATCAAACATGCTCTTCCAAAGTGATTTTAAGGTGACAAAGTCAAATTTTGTCATTTCAGTGAGTCTTCAAGCAAAATTTGGTCACTAGACATTAGGTCTAGGGTTTGATTTTACCCTTGTCAAAGTTGTCCAAATGTCGGTCCTTGTCACCGTTTAGCTAAGTGTACCATCATTCAGAGAGTTTTCATTATCATGTCAAGTCCCACTGGGCCATTTTACACCTTGTTCATGCTTCAGCTGCGCCTAGGTGAGGTCATTTCCCTCTCCTAGGGTTTTGAAGGAAATTTCTCATGGACGACCAAATCATCGGCAAAACTTGTATCCTGATGGTCATACACCTTCCCCTATCCTTAAATTACCTTATCAAACACTTCCCATCACTGAGATCCCCCAAATTCCTCATTTTCACACAAACCCTAGTTTCTTGCTACAACTTGGCAGTTTTCTAGGTTCGGCCTATGTTTTTCCTTTCTTGACCCCTTTCCCTCACTCAATTTTAGAGATTCAAATTTCCCCTACTTACTAACCTCCCTCCCTACTTCCAAAAATCTCCTCAAGAATTTAGAAGCTCCCTATCCCCTCCATTTCGCTTCATTTCGACAAATCCCTTGTTCCACACATTCGGGTAGGTTTCACTGAAATGATGTTTCTGAGCAATCAAAGATGAATTTTTTAAAACTGAGAGAGGTTTTTGGCCACAACATGCCAAGGAACAAAAACCTCCTTCACATTTTACACAGGTGTCATGGTTTTGGAGGAATGTCAAAAATATAGTCACCTCGGGAGAAATGATGCACCTCTAAAGTGACCTTGGGAAAATCAAATTTTCTCCTAGCTCAGTTGGCCAAATGACTTTCTTGATGAGTCAAATAAACACTAGATACAAAGATATTTAAAATGAGCTATCATGAGCTCAATTTGGAGTTGACGAAGGCATTCAAAAGTTTACTATAACAGCACTCTGCCTTTAGGCAGCCTCATGTGGCACATTTTGACCAGTCTTGGGAGATTTGATTTTTGACAGGGAAAATGAACTCCAAATTAAAAAATTCTAGTTGGGTTGGAAAGTAGACTCAAATAAATTTCCAATGAGCTATCCTACACCCAATTTGGACATCGGAAAGGCATCCAAAGTCTCTTGAAAAAACCGCTACACACAAGCTATATGCGCCACGCCTCAAGCCCAGTGTGTCGCGCCACTTCCCTGTGCACCTCGCATTGGTGCGACGATAAAAATCTAGAGCTCCAAATGAAGAAAGGTTTACATTTTCGGATTCAGCATAAAATATCATGACCACTAGTGTTTGGGGAAGAAATTTGGAGCATTTTTGGGGCATTTTTGGTCATTTGACAAATTTTTGTGCACAAACAGGGTTTTTCTCCCTGTGCGTTGCGCCACTAGCGCGACACTAAAATTCTAGAGCTTCAAATGAGGAATGACTTGCATTTTTGGATTCATCATGGAAAATCATGACTACTGGTGTCTGAGCAAGAAATTTTGGCAAGGTATGAATCTCCAAAAGGTCAAAAAAGACCTAAAAGTGGCCTCTCTGCCACTTTTTTGACACACAGGAAGCAGTCTTGGGAGAATGAAGATTTTGGAGGGGAATGAGCACCAAATTCAAAAATTCCAGTGGGGTTAGAAAGTAGACAGGACAGGCTTTTGAGCAAGCCTACTTGGGCACATTTTGGACACCTGGATGTTCCCCAAAACAGGCCCCAAAATAGCATGACGGACAAAGAAAATGGCGTGGCGCACAGAGGAAAAATTGCCAATTTGCTTCCGTTTCGCGAAATTTCGGTTCGCAACTTCTCCAAGTGGGCCTACTCATCTACACTTCAGTTTTTTGGCACCAAAGGTAGCATTTAAAGATTTTTTTATCCAGATTGACTTCTATCCAAGTGGCGAAGGAAGGCAGACGGTCACCCAAAGCCAAATGTCATGTTTGTAGCGCTACACCTGTAGCTGATGGTTAGCTCTTCATCTCCATTTTGTAATGATTCGAGTAAGTCCCCAACCCTTGGGCGTTCTATCTCTTCCTTACACATTCTATATATTGTTTGCAAGATATTTGCAAAGGGTTGGTTGGCTTGTAACTTCTGGGACACTGTGGGAAAGAAACTTTGTTTCTTCACTGTGTATTTTTGACAGAGAATTAATGAAAGGTAGCGGCTCTGTTTCATGAGATTCTTGTGGTTGTGAGTATAGAAAATGTGTCCCTTATGTTTTCATATTTATTTCGTTATGTTTCATAATTCAATTCATGTTCATTTCCAGTGAAATTTTATGAGTGAGATTAGGTAGAATTCAATTTTATTGCTCTGCCTGTGGGAAAATTTCATGTTCAGTGTTATTCTTCTGTTGAAAAGGATTCATGTCACTATGCCCTTTTCACTTTCTTCAGCAATATATTCATGTCGCGGTACCTCAAACTAAATTGTTACATTTTCTGCCTACCTTGCCTCACAGAATAATCTGTGCCTTTGTATTAAATTCTCTGTTCCTTGCTGACCATTGGTCCCATACCATCCCAGAAACTCGATCATTCATGAAAATTGTTCCCCGAATCCCTATTCACTTACTAGCCTAAGGTAAATATTTCATTGTAAGTCATCTCAGACCACTTTTGATTATATATTCATTGAGCGTGACTCAAAGAGAGCCCTCTCCTGCTCTGGTAGGGCTAGCTACCAGACTGAGCACGGTTTGTGGTTACCCTAATTTTTGCCTTCTTTCAGCCTAAGGAAGATTTAGGCGCTAATAGAGGCCATGGTTGATGAAATGGCATCTTTGCACAAAAATGAGGCTTGGGATCTGGTGGACTTACCGAATGGAAGGAAACTCATTGGTAGCAAATGGATGTTTAAGAAGAAAACAAATGCAGAAGGAAAGGAGGAGAAATACAAAGCTCGGCTGGTAGCAAAAGGTTATTTCCAGGTGCCGGGAATTGATTTTGTTGATATTTTTTCTCCTATTGCCAAGGTAACTTCTATTAGGTTACTTTTATCTGTTGCTGTTGCTTTTGATTTTGAGGTAGAACAAATGGATGTGAAGACATCATTTCTTCATGGGGATCTGGAAGGGGAGATCTACATGAAGCAACCTAAAGACTTTGTAGTGAAGGGTAAGAAAGAACTGGTATGCATGTTAAAGAAGTCTCTGTATGGGTTAAAACAGTCACCAAGGATGTGGTATCAAAAATTTGATACATTTATACAGGGACTTGGCTTCACCAGAAGCAAAGCAGATCATTTTGTGTATTTTAAATTAATTGGTGACTGTGTTATTTAACTAATCTTGTATGTGGATGATATGCTGCTGGTTGGAAATGACAAAGAAATTATCCAAGATTTGAAGACCCAATTGTCCTCCAAATTCGACATGAAAGATCTTGGTGCTACAAACTATGTTTTGGGCATGGAAATTAAAAGAGATCAGGAAAAGAGGAAGCTCTGGTTAAACGAGAGGAGGTATGTTGAGAGAATACTGCATAGGTTTAATATGCAAGATAGTAAACCGGTGAGGGTTCCTATTCTTGTAGGTGTAAAGTCATTTGTTGAACAATGTCCCATGACACAAGATGAGGAAGAGGATATGTCCTATGTTCCATATGCAAGTGCAGTTGGTAGCATGATGTATGCAATGGTCTGTACTAGACCAGGCATTGCATATGCAGTGGGAGTATTGAGCAGGTTTATGTCAAACAGGGAAAGAGCATTGGACAACAATGAAGCGAGTTTTTAGGTATTTGCGTGGCACTAGTGGTTATGGTTTGTGCTACCAAGGAAGACCAGGATTGGACAGAGTTTTGGATATTCATGGCTTTGTTGATGTAGACTGGGCTGGAGATTTGGATCATAGAAGATCTACAAGTGGGTATGTGTTTAACCTATTTGGAGGTGCAGTTAGTTAGATGAGGAAGAAAAAATCTGTAGTTGCACTATGAACTACAGAGGTAGAATACATGGCAGCCACTCATTCAAGCAAGGAAGCAGTTTGGTTGCAGATATTGTGTTTAAGTATGGGGTTAGTATAGGGAGCTATAAGGATAGACTGTGACAGCCAAAGTGCAATTTTCTTTGCAAAGAACCCTACTTATCATTCAAAGACAAAGCACATTTATGTTCAGTATCACTCTGTGAGGGATATGGTAGAAGGCAAAAAGGTGTTGCTGGTAAAGGTGGACACTTTGAAGAATACTACAGATGCATTGAAAAAATCTGTGAGCTTTGAGTAGTTCTCTTGCTGTAGAGAAACAATGGGCATTTCAGGGCTGGAAAAATGATTAAACTCTCCTGTGGCCTCCTGTGGAAAGAAAACAAAAAGTGGGAGAATGTTGGGTTGTGTTATATTCTTTCCACAACTAACTGACGTAGTGAACCAGGAGGTTAGAGGGGGGACGGAGCCCCCCCTTCGTTGTGTCGATTGTGCAGCGGAGGGATCACAGGGGGGATGGTAGCCCCTCCTGTTTGGGGAGTTTGAGTGGGGCGGGTAGGCCCCCTCTACAGGGTCTAGGGCAACGCCCCGGGAAATTTTTTTTCGACCCTATATTAGGTTGGGAAAACCTACCTATGGTTTTCGGTCCATGGTTTTTAACATGATGGTTTTTGGTCCATGGTATTGGATGCTTCGACATGTATAAATATGTATTGTAACACTGATAGGAAAACAATAAAAAATCAAGCTGGTAGTCTCAGTTTTGGGATCCAGTGGGAAAATCTTTGTGTATATGTGTTTTATGTGTTATGCTCTCACATTATTTATTTTTCTGTGTTTTAAAATTCGTATGCAGGTAATTTCTATACGGGGTTAAAACCTACAAAATTTTGTTCTAACATAAAATGTCTTTGAGGCAATCTAACCTTGTTGTGAAAGATCACTGTATTTAAAATGGGCTATGAAGACCTCAATGGAAAATGATATACAAAGTCATACATGCCACACCCATGGTTAGACTCCTTTGCAAACAAGAAATTTTGATTACAATTTAAAATACAGTGTTCACGTACCAAAGTACAGAACACATCTAACATTATTGGTTTTCTTTGTGCTTGTAAGCATATAAAGCACACTCATTGTAATCAAGTAGAAGAGGATGGTATTAATAGCTTGAGATTCAAGGATAATGACATTTTGCAGTGAAAATAAATTATACAGAGCAATGAACATAGTGGCTTGCTTTGATTCAAATTCTTCCTACAATCAAATTCAAAATATACATTCACATAAGTGCATTGTTAACTATACTTAATAATATGCCTTTGTCAGTGTTTTTTATATTGCATTAAATTAAGGTTGAATGAGAAATGATATGAGATAACACTTTAGTGAACAAAATTAGAGAGGAGCTTTGTGCTAGGTGATTGTGTGTTTCCTGAAGTTCCTCTTGGTAAGTAGTGAATTCAAGCTAATGCTGGCAAGCATTATGAACAAGTTGGTGTACCTAAAATTTTATAGTTTTATCTAAAACTATTCATGAAGATCAGAAACAAAAATTATAACCATAGACATATTTAACTCATTATCTTATTCACTGATAAGAATTAAGTCCCAAAAAATAGCCATAACACACAAAATCATGTGTCAAAGTCTTCCATTTACTCCAAGAAATCTGGTAATAGATTACTGCATTCAAAACATATATGATATTATGTATTTGATGAGCTTTCATTGATATCAAGAATCTTAATATACGCTTTCCACATTTGAACTCCTTTAAGGAAAACTATACAACCTACATGTATTTTTGAGCAAAAAGAGACTTGCAAATGCCTAGAAATAAATCTCACCTGCTTTGTTCAAATGCTTCAGCTTGAGTTTGTGTAAGAGTATCAAGGCCTTGCAAAGCAAGACTTTGGCCATCCAGTAACTGTTTCTGTTGACCTAATGACAAAGTCACTACGTTGTCAATGTCATCTGCTTTACTTTGGAAATTGTCTAACTGAGATGAGATAGTACCGACCACTTCTAAGATTTGTTTTTGTGTTAGTGAAGTTAATGTTTGAAGGAACCCTATGTCTTCTCCTAATATTACATATTAATTCTGAACATAAGGCATACTAGTGTCCAAGGTATTCTGCATATCAAACTGTTTCTATTGAAACTTGGACTGAGTGCCAATTATCTGATGGGATTGCTCCAAAATGGAATTGGACTAATCTATAACATTTGTGATTTTATCTTCTACAACCTTTGACTTTTGAGATGATAGTTTTTCTTGAGATTCAATAGATTGAAGGGAATTATGGATTTCATTAGAGTGCTCCATCATAGAATCTGATTGCTACTCTATTTTATCCAAATTTCTACTACCCAATGCGTGGATGAATTCAACTCATTCACAAGCCTTTCTGTATCTTGCTTGAACGCATGGCTCCTGCACACAAAAGTATAAATTGTAAGAAACAACAACTGGGATAGATAGCAACAATGTGGATAATTGATTATTTTGCATGGTAGGTTATCAGAGGTGTGCAAAAGGAAAAGTCCTACTTAGTTTATGTTAGGAATTAGAACCTAGAAATTTCATGAAACACTAGTATGCCTAGCAATGTTGTTAGGGAACATTGTATTATAACTGAAAGGAAACCTAAAACTTTGTTACTTCTATTTCACAATGATAACTAGATTCTAGAGGCACATTACTTTTAAATCAGAAAAGAAGAGTGTATATATCACAACGATCAGAATAATTCCTTGAGAATCACATGTAACTTTACTAAATGTATTCCATCCATGAAAAGGAAGGAGCCAAGTATTAAATATTTTAACAACAAATATAAAAGTACTTTTGTAAATTATTCCTGAGTTCAAATAGAAATGACTACTAGTATTCCAAATCTATAGTGATTCAAAATTATATTGTTATGTTGGATGGATTATGTAATTGAACGAAGCAAAAATAGGGATATACGATGTAAAGATTTATCAAACTGTGGTCAACTTGGCAATCGATTTATAAGAGAGGTAATTATATTTTTGGTTTGACATAGTCGTAGACATCTTGATCTAGAGATTTAAATAGTATTTTACTAAAAATGTGTTGTAATTTACAGGTTGGAATGTATTGAAGAAATTGGTGATATTATTCAGAGGCCTACCTCTTCTCCAATTTTTCCAAGGTTAATGATTTCAAATTTATACATTCTAATGAATTTGAAAGAAATGTCATTGAAATTTAGAACTAGATCTTTGCTTTTCTTCACTAGTTAAATATGTAGGAATTTACAGGGTAAGTTCCTCAGATAGAACACCAGAGGACACCACTCACAAACAGACTACAGATCAATACACCAATATTCTTGACGTCATTAAAACCCTCAAAGAGGGAAACAATCCACAGCCTAAGCCAATGCAGCCACTTCACACAATTTATTAATAAAATAAAATAAAAAATTACATAAGTTTCTCTCATGAACGGTCACCCTACAAATGACCCTCCATGCTCTTTAAATAGACATCATGGACCAATCGGGTGTTAAGCCATGGATCAAGTGTAGGAAATACTGAGGAGAGAATAAACCATCAGATCACTTCATGTCAATAACATATCGTGACTATTGGATTGTAGGTTACAAATGTACATAGTAAAGAAACACACTTTACCTAACTCTACACTAGACCAAATTATACTTAACTATTTCCTATGTGTCAAAATATCCTAAGATCCCCCCTTAAGAACAACTTGGGATAGGATTGAAGGATGTACAAATATGACACAATAGGAGAAGGAAGGAGACATTAGAGCCTATGAAATATTGGGTTGTTTCACAATACTGGAATGTTTGGCATTTGTACCTTGAAGATATCATCTCTCTTCTGAGTTTCATTAATTATAGTTGCATATTTTTGTTGATTTCTGTCTCTTCTCACAGTTAAATAGTGAACATATGTTATTCCTTATCCTTTTTTATTCCTTTTAAAATTCACATCATCCATGAACGTGTTGAGGCTTTTTGCAGATCAACATGAGTAGATATGTGATTGTTTGGAAGGGAGTAGCATTGATGTTTTTGACAATATGACGACACTGGTAATATAAGTAAGTGTCGATAAGGCTATGACATTGCATGATAAAGGCTAGGGTTTAAAAAAATGGGCACACATAAATTGTGGTCAGAGAAAGGATACAAAATCTTGTGGCATGGCATGATTGAGGTAAATGGAAGAAGTGATGCAGACACAAAATTGTGGCCAAAAGAAAGCACACAAAAATCACATGGAACATCAAGGTATAAAATTATTACTAAAAATTTGATGTCATTGAGAATATTTACCTAGTGGGGAAAGAGAGGTATACATTTAAGTTTTGGTGCACGTGAATTTTGGAAAATCTTAAGCATGCACTGGTTTTGGCTACAAGGTTTATTGAGTATTTACTATGAAACTGAGATTGAAAATGGCAACAAGTTTTGGTGGTGAGAATACTCATCTCAACACTAGGAAATAAATACAACCTCTTGTTTGGTTAACCTTTTTTGGCTTATATGTCAGATTGTATATTGAGGTTTGAAAACAACTACAAGTTTTGGTCTTGAAAAGGGTGGTCTCAACACTAGGCAATGAATACACCCTCTTGTTTGGTCAATATTCTTTCTCCTATAGGTCAGATTGTAGACTAAGTTGTAGGAGTTTGTGTGGATATTAAATTAGAACCCATGGTTGGTGGTTAGAGGCAATATAGTCTAAAATCTAACATAGTTGATTTGGGGCAATGCAGTTTAAAAACCTATGTTGGAAATCTAATGTGATTAATGGTTTAAATGATTTATTACATCTCATGTGATGAGGGATATCAGAGGTGCAAAAAATAAGCTTCAAATTACTAACAATTGTAATGCATTATTTATTAAGGTGAGAATGTAACATACAAGTAATATAACATAACATTAAAGTTGATAATAATTACTATTAAGGCTAGTTAAGTTGTTAAATTGTTAACTTTCAAACCATGTTAAGCAATTTCTGGACTTAGACATAATATAACCTAAGCCTAGATGGCTGAAAAGAAAATTTTGATCATGAAAACAAATTTGAGAATTTACAAACTTCAAATGCATATTATCGGATTTTATGAACAATGAAAGCACATGAATAAAAACTGCTCGAAATTGCATTTGTAATATTTTTGTGAACTATAAAGAAGAAAATTATAATGCATAAGGCCTAAATACAATCTCAACAACCAACACATTGTGCACCCTAGGTTTCCTTCATAGAATGAGGAAGACAAGGAAGTACAATGCATCTAGATAACCAATTATGTGCCCTCACAATAATGTCAAAACACTAACCCTAAAATCATGTGATAGTTCCCCTTCATGCATGGAAACGTTTACCAAGGATAATTTCTGCAATTGAAGATGAGAAATCTAGTGTGTGCATGCAATAAACTTGCAAACTAAAGATCAATTGTGGCATAGTTTTCTTGGGACATACTTTCTAGACCCCATAGCAAGTAGGATTCAAGCATGTAGTTACTTATTCATAATTGCATCATATATATTCACTATTTTTCACTTTTTTGCATGTAAATTGGTTTTTTAGAGACAATTTTTTATGTTGTCACAACAGATTTGCATGATTCCCAAGGTGATAAATCATTCTTTGGTGAAATTCCAGATTTTAGGTTTGATAAAATTATAGGTAATTTATAGGATATAAATTCCTTCAAAGTTTAAGTTCTAATTGAGTATTCAACCGGACATAATGACTATTTTATATATAACTATTTTCCTTGCACCCCCTTTTCATAATTTCCATAACCATAATAGTGATACCTATAACTTCGATATTATTTCACTTGTTTAGTAAAAGATTGTCAATACTTTAAAAAGTTTTATAATTTATTGAAATTTCTAAAATTTATAGTTTATAAAACTTCAAGGTCTAATTTTCTAAAGTGAATTTCTTTAAAGGGTGTTAGCTCAATGGAAGAGCACATGTTTTACAAGGAGGAGGTTGGTGGTATGATTCCATTATGCCCTAATATTGATATGGAATGACGACAATTAGTTTTTGGTGATGAAGGATCTTTTGACCATCACTAATGAGCTTATGGTGACATTTCTCGACCCTCACAAAAATATGAAATGGTGATGGTCAATGAATGCCACAATATATATGCATCAGTAGTGAGAGCCATGGAAAGTCCATCACTATAAGTCATTGTTGTTCATATGAAATGGTGATGGTCAATGTCTATCATTATAATCATTATTCATGACATATTTGAATGTCACAACAACACCTATACATTTGGTGACTTTTAATTTCTTGGTGACGGAGGCTAAGACCTGTCACCGATTCTCATATGAAATGGTGACAGTAAATATCCATCATTATAAATAATTATTAGTGACAAACATTGAATTTCACCACAACACTTAGAATTTTGGCGATGCCACTTTTGGCAACATTAATTTTTTAGTGACAAAGGCTCTTTTGACCATCACCAATGAGCTTATGGTGACATTTTTCGACCCTCATCAATGTCCTTTTTTGCTGTAGTGCTTCTTCTCACATTAAACATCAATGGTTATATATATATTTGTAATACTGGGCATACTTAGATAGGGTATTCTCCTATGATTCTTCTTGATCAAAAAATCCCTAAATGCCAAAAATTTTCAAGATCTCACAAATTGCAATTTCTACAAACCATAGATTCTTAAGGTCTTGAACGTATGATATGCTTAGGAATTGAAAATTCTACAAGCATGCAAAAGGATCAACTGAAAAAACCATAGAGACACTTTCTCATTTATTAGAATCAAGCCCTCGCCTTTATATGCAATGAAATACTTGGAGTGCTACAATATCAACAATCTCTTATATGTCATTGTCTCTAATCTATACCTAAACATACCCCTTCACTACCTTTTCAAATGACCATCACTATGTTGTACTGAACTTAACACATATCATGAAATGCACACAAACACTATACATACCTCTACAACCTTATCTTTTAAATTGTGGGGATTAAGCCCTTTGACTTGTCTTCAACAGTCAAGAGTCAAATTTATTCAAAAAAGGAGCCTCAACATTTTTAACTACATGATTTTTTTCTAGCTTCTTCCTTTGTTATGGGTCATTTCAAATAATCTGGGTTCATGATGGCATTAATTATTCTATTTATACATATTTATACTTCATAGATGGACTTCATAACATGATATTTTCTTTAGGAGGATATAAAACTGCTTTTGATAAGTCTGCTTCTCAACGTATTCTTTACAGATGATTTATTGTATTGTTTTTCTAAATCTCATCTTAAATTATTATTCTCAATCTTCGATGGTAATCTAAGTAGGCATTGGTCCTTCTCACAGTACTTCATTTTCTTTTATTTTCAAATAGTAGAGTTTTACTTGCGTGAGGTTTCCTTCCAAAATATTTAAAATAAGGTGTCTCAAAGATTCACATCATCACCATTCACTTCAATTCAATGAATCAGGACACATATAATTGTACGAAGGAAGAAATATGTCATAGAATTTGAATGTCACCATTGGAGTCACAAGTTCAGATATACTCTTCTTGTATTTGTTATTATAGATAATTCTCTAATATTTTGTAGACTATGATACTTTAGGTCACATTTCTTCTTCTTTTCCTTCTCAAGATATATTTATCTATTTCGGTGAGTTATTCAAAACATTATTTGATGAAGATTCTTCAAACTATGTTGAGTATACTCTCATGTTTCTTTATAAAAGGATTCAGATGTCATGTTAGGTTTCATCATATGTGCTCTCTAGCTTCTAGAGAAGAATTTCATTGTCATAGAAGGCTTCGACTTCCATGTCTCTTAGAGGACTCAGACACCTCTTGTTTAGCAAAATTTCAAACTTTTATTTACTAATTTAGATTGTCACTTTAGAATTTTAAATAATTCACAAGTGTATCACATGTTTTGACTATAGAAACTTCATAAACTTCACTAGCCTTCTTATCATGGTTGAGTGAGTGCATAAAGTCCTGTGCATACAATCATTTACTTATGGTTACCACTAGGCCTTTGCATATCGCATACTTCGGATGCATATCTCAAATTTCTTATAATACTTCGCTTTAGGATGCTACATAGATCAA